>BPTQ01000004.1:93029412-93110217 GCA_019973895.1 Chrysanthemum seticuspe | reverse complement strand
ATCGCCTTAGCCTACCTTGTATGCACTCACCTTTAGTGCATTATTGTTATCATTACTAAACCCTTAGTTTAAATATCTAGTTACTTGCATGGTTGCTAAGTCGAGTCATATCTTTTGTACACGGTTTTGGGATGATTGGGACTCATGGGTAAAAGTAATATTTTATGGAGTAACGGGAAAGAACGATAAATTCAAATTCCCTTTGTCTACGTAATTAAATACTCCAAGTGTTTTGATCTTTTCAAATCGGGTTAATTAGTGTAAGAGAAATAAAAACTGAAGTGTAGGGATGCTCCTATAAATCCCTTATATTTTGATGATATCGTAGAGGATGGTAGAGTAAAAATGTTTGAAAAAAAATTGAAAAAAGAGAGTGTTGAAAAAAATGAAGAAAAACATACGGGCTACCATCCTACATCTATATTTATCTTTATGTCTTTAAATTTATGTTTGTTTGTTTGAAGTTATCTAGAGTTAGTGAGTCGAGTCTTGGCTTAGCAATGCCACGCTTTTCATGCTTGTAACATAAGATTTTTGACTTGCCACTACTAAATATCGCCTATCCAACAAAACCCTTTGTTTCCCTACCGTAAGCCTAACGTTACAACCCTTGCAAAGACCTCTTAGATAGTTGTTCCTAGGTGCTTACGCCAAAGTGGTGGAGGTTTGATCTAGTCTCAAGCTTATGGTAATCTATGTACTATGCCAGGTAATGAGTGTTTATCTTTCATTTCTATTTATTATATTTCATATAAACCCGAGAGATGAGAGAATCCAAACACCCCTTGTGAGGTGCTAGTATATAATTTCCGTGCTTGTTATGACTATTGCGGTGCTTTTACTTGTTATGAATTATTTTAAACCCATGCTTCATGCCCCCAAAATTATAAATTGATTGGCCAAAAGCATTTAAACACAACGATGGCCTAGTTGCACTCCTAAGCCAATTATAACTAAGATAAGAGACAACCAATCAATAATTAACAACTAGGTTTCATAGATCTAAGTAAAAACACAAGAAATTTAGCTAGACATGTTAATTAAGGAAGCATACACACATTCAATGGAAGACATAATGATACTAACGGATTAAATCTCTTATCTTGATGTGTAAAATAGGGTTTGGGATCTTAAGATACTGTCCAAGTCGGACTACAAATGTTTAGGGTTTTTACTCCAAAAGTCTACCTCTCAAAATACAGAAAAATCGAATTCTATATATAGATTTACACTTGCGACGGCGTCGCCTTATAGGTGGGACGCCGTCAGATCGCCGTCATTAGGGTTTTCGTCTTGGCCAAGTTATCGATGGGATGGCATCACGTTGTAGTTGTGACGCCGTCGGGCTTCAACAGGGATGTCGTCTGATTCTGGATCTGGGCCGTCTGAGATGAAAGGTCTTAGTGACGCCCTTCCTCTTCAAAGGCTGACGCCGTCAGGTGTTATGAGCAAAAAGTCTACAGAGCCGTCAGGTTCAATTTTAGCAGCTTAAGTGGCTTCGATCTTGACTTTGCCATTTTCTTCATGTTTTTACTCCTTTTCGTCCAAATATGCATCATTCCAACATTTTGCTTCCAAGAGACCTAAAAAGTGAAAAGGAACGAAATTAAGCAGTAACGGATATAAAAGTGGTCGATTAAGGGCTTAAATGACCCCTTAAAAGTGTACGTTTTAAATCCTTATCAAATAACCTACACTTGGTATTTGCTTGTCCTCAAGCAAACGTGCTTTTGGCCAATCAATTTATAAGTTATGGGGCATGAAGCATAATTTTAGAATAATTCACAACAAGTAAAAGCACCGCAATAGTCATAACAAGCACGGAAATTATATACTAGCACCTCACAAGGGGTTTTTGGATTCTCTCATCTCTCGGGTGTATATGAAATATAGTAAATGGAAATGGAAGATAAACACTCATTACCTGGCATAGTACATAGATTACCATAGGCTTGAGACTAGATCAAACCTCCACCGCTTTGGCGCAAGCACCTAGGAACAACTATCTAAGAGGTTTTTTCAAGGGTTGTAACGTTAGGCTTACGGTAGGAAAACAAAGGGTTTTGTTGGATAGGCGATTTAGTGGTGGCAAGTCAAAAATCTTATGTTACAAGCATGAAAAGAATGGCGTTGCTAAGCCAAGACTCGACTCACTAAACTCTAGATAACTTGAAACAAGCATACATAAATTTGAAAAACATAAACATAAAGATAGATGTAGGATGGTAGCCCGTATGTTTTTCTTCATTTTTTTTTCAACACTCTATTTTTCGATTTTATTTATTTATTTATTTATTTATTTTTTTGCATACACTTTTACTCTACCATCCTCTAAGATAACATCAAAATATAAAGGCTTTATAGGAGCATCCCCACACTTGAGTTTTTATTACTCTAACACTAATTTGACACGATTTAAAATGATCAAAACACTTGGAGTATTTAATTACGTAAATAAAGAGAATTTGAATTTAACGTTCTTTCCTGTCACTCCATAAAATATTACTTTTACCCATGAGTCCCAATCATCCCAAAACTGTGTACAAAAGATATGACTCGACTTAGCAACCATGCAAGTAACTAGATATTTGAACTAAGGGTTTAGTATGATAACAATAATGCACTAAAGGTGAGTGCATACAAGGTAAGCTAAGGTGATTTGGGTGTACATTTGGGGGTGGATTGTAAACAATGCTCTTCATTGATATTCTGGAAAACCGAAACATCACGAGAACCGCGAAAAGGATAGGCTCTGAGGGGTTAACTAGGGGTATCGTGTACTATAGATGAGTACATCAAAAGGGTGTGGGGTAATTACTCGACCGATGTGGAAGAAGTAATTATAATACAAGTTTCAAACAAGGGTTATCCTAATGCCTCTTATCATTTAGTTATTATTAACTACACAAGTGTAGTCTCACTAGCGATCTCGGAATGCATCACAAAACAAGTTCTAGAATCTGTTATACTACCGGTACACTCTCTAAGCATTAAAGATGAATGCTTTTATTCCTAAAGATCTAGGGGCGAACCTCACATTTTTGGGGTAGAATTTAAGTGGTAAACGGTTTTTGTGCTAGTCATATAACTCCTATCCATGAGACGCTTTATTAAGACTAAAGTTTTAGCTCGTACATGTCATAAAAAATTTTAAATTTGGTGCTAAAATTGCCCTAACAAATATTTCTCATAGTTTATTACACAAGTGACCAAGGACAAGACAAATAATCAAGGATAAGCATAGTTTTTAAGTTCCCGTTTTATTCTCTCTCCCTACACTTAAACTGAACATTGTCCCCAATGTTCCTCGAAAGTATCAGAGTTATGATAAAGGAAGGTAAGTAAAAGAGAAAGAAGCTAGTACTCCCCTGATTAGCTCGGTAGGATCCGTGTGAAGTAGTGGTTAAATTCTTTCCCAAGAAGAATGTATACGTGATAAGCTCCATCCAATGTTGAGTTTCTTCTTCTTGCCAAATATAACCTGCACACATTAAGAAAACAGACGAAACCTTCTCGTAAAATCGGCGGTAAAACTATATATGACACAACTACACTAGGATATAATGCTTGTGGAATGGATGTTTGTAGATTTTCTGGAAAATTAAGACCTGAGAATTTCAAAAAATTTATACATAGCATAGAAACGAAAAAAAATTTGATAAGCTGTTTCTGCTTGACCTGACGTCGTCAGGTTCTAATCCTGACGCCGTCAGGTTGTCATGACAGAAACTGGTCTGCTGCGTTTTCCTGGAAAAATTCTGGAAAAATTACATTTTTAAAACCTGGAAACATTCCTGCAAAACATCCATTATGACTCGATACAAGCATTTGACTCTAACAAACACACATATACATCAACTTCAATAATTGTAATTCTCATGTTCACGTTCTTTTAAAAACGTATGTAATCTTCCCTACACTTATTTTTTTTGTAAAATACCTTTATATGTAATTAAGACGAGGTTAAAGGCAAAATAAAGCATTTTCACAATTTCAAACATGAGAATAAATAACAATGAAAAAGATATATGACACACAAACAAGCAAACAATTAAGCATGGGTTGCCTCCCACGAAGAGCTTTTCTTTATTTATGAGTCTTGTAGCTAGACTCGAAGTCGTACTCCTACGTGACTTCCTTACCGTTATTATTTTCTTTCACTAAGCCTTCATCATAAGGTTGTAAACGTTGTATGCTTACCGTGAACTCTCTCCCATCATCGTCTAATATGATAACGGTCTCACTTTTTAGATTAGTCTCTTTCACCGTATAGGGTCCAAACCATCTTGGCTTATTCCTTCCTCTTAATGCTTTTAATCTTGATCTATACAAAAGCACCTTTTCTCCATTCAAAAATTCTTTAGGGTTCTTTTGAGGCTGTGGCTTTGTGGTGTAGTTGTTCCCTAATTTTTTTATCACGTTTCCACAACGTCGCATTTAACCCTTAACCCATGAAATCTCTAAGCCCTTTTTCCCATTCACTAATTTTCTTCTTAACGGTATTATTGGAGACCTGCAAATTCTTATCATTTATTTTCTTCATAATCTTCAAAGGGTATCTCGGAACAATAGGTATCCTAACTTGTCCTTTGCCACTTTTGAGTATCATGATACCCTCACCGCATTTGATGGTTGCCTTGGCGGTGGCCAGAAAAGGTGTTCCAAGGATTAATGGCATGTTTTTATCTTCCTCAATGTCTATGATTACGAAGTCTACCGGATAGACAATATTGGCAACCTCAGTTAAGACATCCTCCGTTATTCCTATGGGATAAACATATGAGTGATTTTCTAAGGAAAGTCTAAGATTTGTCTTGGTTGGCTCCTCCTTAGTCAACTTACTATAGACTGATAGCGGCATTATGTTTACATCGGATCCCTGATCTGCTAAGGCATTTATATTCTCGAAGTCACCTATGCTACATGGTATTACGAAGTTCCCTAAGATCTCTTGTTTCTTAGTTACTGGTTTTCTCAGAATCAACTCGTACATAGGTCCCATAGGCATGGTGTCATATTCTTCTTCTTTTATTTCACCTAAGAGGGCTTTCCTAAGAACCTCATTGTACCTAAAGTTGTTCACTTGGTTAACAATTGTTTTCTTATTGATCTCATGCTTAAGGTAGTGTTTAATGATTTTGGGTTCATTATTATTCTCAACCTCTTCCTTGTCTTTACTATCCTTGCTGCTCTCAGTCTCCTTCTTCTCAACTACCCCACCCTCATCGGAAACAATGGAAATGGCGTTAACAAACAAAGTGGGGGAAGCGTGATCATCGTTTCTCAATAACACCTTCTCGGGAACCTTCGTCTTAGTGTACTCTTTCACCAAGTTCATCATCTCAGTCATTTTTGCCTGCATCTCTTCCCTTTGCCTATAAACCTCTTCTTCAAATTTGGCTAATCTTTCCGAATGGGCTGCCATGTATTCTCTAATTTGTGCTTTGAAGCTTGGTGAGAGTGGAATTGGAAAGGAAGAACGAAAGCGCCGTACAAAATTGGGATTTTGTCCACGGCTTGGTGATTCAGAGAGAGGTGTTGGGTAGTTGGTGGAGTTAATGGAATTAACAGTTGCTCGATGGATTGGTCCAGGTGCTTTCTTTTGCCTTTCAATTAGATAGTCGATCCTTCTCTCAAGAGCACTAACTTGCTCTTCGGTAATGTTGGAGTGCTCATGAGGAATTGATATGGCATTTACCATTCTTATGGGGGTGTCATGAGATTCACTCCAATCATCGTAGCTTCGATTGGCAAGCTCTTCTATTATATGCCAGGATTCTTCCGCATTGAGATTGCTGAGCCTTCCACCGGCCGCTTGGTCAATGGATCGCTTGGTGAGGAAGTTGGAATGATCGTAAAAGATTTTGACTTGAAGCCAAAGATCGATGCCGTGATGAGGGACTTTATGGAGCAACTCCTTGAATCGAGTCCATGCCTCGTAGAGAGATTCGTCTTGACGTTGTTGGAATGTCAAGGTGTCCTTCCTAAGTTTGGTAGTTCTCCCAGGTGGGAAAAATTAGGCAAGGAAACGAGTGGTGAGATCATCCCAACTTGAGATGGATCCGGTGGGAAGTCGCTCAAGCCTATTACTAGATTGGTCCAATAGAGAGATTGGAAGAGACGCAAGCGCGTGGTCTCTCGTGTGGTAGCATCAAGGTCGATGGAATCAACGATTTTAAGGAAGTCCTTGAGATGCTGATTAGGATCTTCGGAATGAAGTCCATAGAATGCACATCTGTTTTGCACCAACCGGATGGTGTCTGATCGCAGGGCCGTAGTTTAAGCTTGATCGGGGAGCTCAATGGTGTTCCTATAGCCTTGGCGGCTCAGTCTAGAGTATTCACCAATAGTACGGCCTCTTGGCGGGTCAATTGGTGGTGGGTGGATGGGAATTGGGTGATGAGGTGGCGGGTTATCACCTTCCATGATGAAAAGTGATGGGATTACTAACAAAGTCACGAAGAAGGGGGATAGACTACAAGGAAACTAAAAATGAGAAAAAAAATTTTACTTGATAGGACTCAAGCATGGGAATCTAAACGAGATAGAAATCTAACTAGCTATTCTATTCTCCGGCAGCGGCGCCAAAAACTTGATGCTCGTACGAAGCGCGTTCGGGGTCAAAGGAACTTCCTTTTTGTCGAGCATGTTTTTCAACACCCTAGGCAGTGAACCTAATCGTTGTAGTGTAGTATTGGGTAAGCCTCGGGTATTGATATCGTTCTCTAGAGGAATAGGAATGCTAGCAAGAAGTGTACTACGCTAAGGTTGGGGTTGAGGATGATTCTTTTTTTATCTTTTTATTGGTTTTTTAGAAAGCTAAGGGTAAAATCTCGGGGCAATTGGTTTGGGGGTGGTACTTCTACTATTCTATTTATTTGATACTACGGGTAGCTATGTCTATTTGATTGTGTGCTCGTATGATGATTAAAAATGTGTTTACCTAGATACTATTACTCCCTAGTTATCTTTTATTGTTTGTTGAATTGTCACGTCCTTATTCTTGACGCGTTGTGTTTTCTAAGGTCGTAGGGTGGCCTTTGTCCTAACTCTTTGAGAATACCTTTAGGTTATTGTCTACGAAGTCCTCTAGATGATTCATAAACTAACTTTAAGGTTATGTTTGGATGTTTAGACTACGAAATCCGCTAAATGATTCATAAACTAATGTTGACAAAGATTACTCAAGCATTTAAACACAACGATAGCCTAGTTGCACTCCTAAGCCAATTACAATTAAGACAAGAGACAACCAATCAATAATTAACAACTAGGTTTCATAGATCTAAGTAAACACACTAGAAATTTAGCTAGACATGTTAAACAAGTGATAAGGTTTTAAAATGTACCTTTTTGAGGGGTCGTTTAAGCCCTTATTTGATCACTTTTGTATCCGTTATTACTTAATATCGTTCCTTTTCACTTTTTAGGTATCTTGAAGGCAAAATGCTGGAATGACACTTATTCGGACAAAAAGGCGCGAATATACGAAGAAAATGGCCAAAGTCAAGATTCAAGACACTCAGGCTACTGGAACTGAAGCTGACGGCGTCAGGTGTTATCTGCGACACCGTCGGACAACTTTTGTGACCGCTCAGTAGCCAAATTGCTCATTTACAAGTGACGGCTTCAGGTTTTAAAAGAGTAGGGCGTCGCAACTCAGACGGCCTAGATTTGATCCAGACGACGTCAGAGACTGAAGGGGACGGCGTCACAAGCATAAGGTGACGCCGTCGCAAGACTAACGTGGCCAAGACGAAACCCTAATAATGGCGACCCGACGGCGTCACAAATCAAAAGGTGACGCCGTCGCACTTGTAATCTTATATATAGAATCCAAATTTTTTAGTTTTTAGTGTGTAGTCTTTTGGAGTAAAAACCTAAACCGAACCAAGGCTATCTTGTACAGTATTTTAGGGTTCCATACCCTATCTTACATCAGGATAAGTGTTTTACTTCAATAATTCAATTATGTCTTCAATTAATTGTGTGTATGCTTGCATGTTCCCCATGTCCGGCTAATTTACTTGTGTGTTTGCTTAGGAGATTGATTGGTGCGAAACCGTCAAGTTTTCTCACGCGAGCTGATCACTTGTGAATGATCAGCCGTAAGGAACTTAAAACAGCTCACACACCAGCTCAATGAAGATCAGAGGAGTATAGGGTTTCCCCGGGTCGTTATGTCCCAGCGAGCTATGCAATGGATTATCAAACGTAAAGTGATCGGGAGATTTGGACAGAAAAGAAGATTTGGAATTATTATGACTAAGGAAAAAGGACATAAACTACAAGGGTTAAAATGAAAATTAAAGGAAATTAAAAAGATTAAAAATATTAAATAAACGCTATCACTATTTGCAAAATGATGTTTTTGTGATTTTATAAAACAAAATGACTTAAATAAACTATTTTAATTAAAACGTAAACTTAAAATATCTAAAAACGTGGCCTAAAATGAAAACGTACGAAAATTACGCTGGAGCGCAAGATAAAACGTAAAATTTGTGAAATAAAAGTCCTACGAATGTAAAAACAATTTTCTTACGTACTAAATGACAAAAGAAAATTTTAGGAAAAAGCGGAATATTTTTTTGACTTTTAAATTAATTTCTACGAATTAAAAACGATTTAACACTAATTAATTGATTAAAAATACTAAACTAATATAGAAAAATCTGAAAATTTAACTAAAAGTACTTGAGATGCTACAGAATCTGTGAAAAATGAAAAAACACACTAGTGCTATAGAAAATAAGCAAGAAATAAGCTAACAAGAGCTTAAAGGTAAAACTGTCAAGGCTACTTAAATATTAACTTGTGCAAGGAATGGACGAGACAAGTCCCAAGGGCGCAGTGGTTGTGATGTTGTGTTGTGAGGTGGATGGCGTGGGTTCGAGTCCCAGCCATGCCAGTTTTTTGCAAAACCTTTTTTTTTTCAATTTTTCTTTTTGGAACTCAAAGATGAGATAAAAGTAGAGACATTTTGTGAAAAACTTTTTCAGTGATAAGCCTTAAATAAGCTGTTAGAGACAGCTTATCTCAACAGTGAGCGCATATCAAACAAACACTCCTTTTTCTTGATTCAATTAAGCACTTAGCCAAACTATGTGTTAAGTAGCTTTTGAAACTTGAAGGTTCTAACAAAATGAGGGACTTTTGCAAAAACTTAAACTTTGAAAACTTGGAAATAAGCAGTGAAACCGCTTATATGCTACTGTTTTGAACAGAACTCAAACAAACACCTATTGAAGCTAAAAACCAAACACTCTTTTAACCTTAAGAGCACAAATAAGCAACCAACAGTTTGATGACCAATTCAAAAAGGGAAATAAGCAGTAGGGTAAGAGACTATGCTAGGTACAAAAAGAAATAAGCTAAAGTAAAGAGTAGCAGTTGGCTTATAAGTTCTATACTATGGGGGTCCTAAGGCTAAAACTAGAATGAACACAAGGAATAAAAGTCTACAATTAAGCACTAGGTGAGACTTGAATAAGCTACAACTAGAACTAATCCTAACTTAAGCAACCTAAATACTCTACAGCAAACCTCATAAACAGCAGATAAGCACTAATAAGCTTAAAAGAGTGACCTGTGTTGTCTACTGAACTGCAGGCTCACAAACAGCTAAGGGGGTCTGTTTAGAGCTTTATTCCAAGCTGAAGAGTGATTTTCCAGGAAAGTGCATACTGCAAAAACATAGTTAAGCTAATAGAGATGCAAAGTAAACCAAGTTAAGGACAAAGATAAGCTGTTCAAGCTTGAAAATAAGCTGAGATCAGCTTGGCTTTTTAACTATTTTGACTGCTTGTACACTTAAATGGGACAGATATGGAAACCATTTTGAACTAAGCTAAAGAGATCAGAGGTGCATATAAACTTGACAGAAGTTAAGTTGAACTTATGAAGATTCATGAAAAACCAAATTTACAAGTTTTGAGCAATCATTAAGCTATGAAATTCACACATGAACAGCAGCGCAAGGCTACTGTTCTGTGCAGTTTTAAAAAAAAACAGGTAACACTTTTCTTTACTTAATACTTGTACAACTTTTCAATCAACTTGCAGGCTTGTAAATATGACTTGTGAACTCCAAATGAGTTTGACTATAAAAGTCAAACGGGTTAAAATGAAACCTTTGACTAGTTTTGAAACTGACCCAAACACCCTTTTATTCTAGCTGAATTGCATTTCTTCTATCAGAACTTATGAAATCTGAATCAAACTGGATGTGAATGCTCAAAGAAACTCAAAAACTAAACATTATAACAAGTTGAAAACAGATATGCATCTAAAACTGATTTGACTTGTAGGTTTGACTTTTATTGACTTTGCATGAAATTTTCTTAAAACTGATTTTTAAGCTTAACAAAAGCTCAAACTAACTTAACTAAGATTGTTTGAGCTTATAAATAAGCTAACTAAAGCTTATACATAAGAATTTGAAATGGAAATGTTCAACAGTGGCCATGAAAAATAAAACTTTAACCAAACCATGAAATTAACTCTCAAAACAGATTACAAAGCTATTTTAACTTAAGTTTGAATTATTAAAACAAGGCATTACATAGTTTAGACTAAAACTAAGACATTTTATAAAAATACGACATAAAGAAAAATCTTCAAAACTAACTACTCTCCTTTCTTGCTTCACTCTTCCTTTTTTTTTATAGTCCCACTGCTTCTCTGTGTCCTTTTGAGTGAATCCCACTTGATTCCTGTGTCTCTGGATAACTTTTGTGGGGTTTGGCCACTTTTTGTGTTTTGGCGGGAAAAGGGACTATTTGAGTGTAGGGGTCTTAGACTGCAACTAGGGGTGGGGTGGAGGTAGGTAAGATGATGAGGAGGGGGGACAAGGTTTGTGATAAGGTGAGGAGGGCTTGAGTGTAGCAGAGGTTTTTTGCAGGGCTAGTGGGGAGGAAGGAGACCCGTGACTGGTTTTGGCGCCAAGGGTTGGGTGGTTTGACCACAGCTTTGACTGGATATTAGTAATAAAAGGGGGTCAAATGGCTTAAATGGCAGGGGGTCAGAATATGGGTAAGGGTCAAAATAGGTTTGTAAAGAGTTAAATACATAGGGACCTAAAGTGTAACTTCTGAAACTGAGGGGCCTAATCTGCCAATCTTGCAAAGTTGTTCCAAGGACCATTAATGACAAGTTTCAAAAGTACAGGGACCAATTCTGACAATTTTCAATTTTCCAGGGGCCATTTCTGCCAATTTTGAAAGTTGAAGGACTAAACTTGTAATTTTCTCAAACTTTTTATATTTTTCACCAAAGGACTAAATTTGACAACTTTTGATTTTAAAAGGACCTTTGGTGACTTTACTTTTGAAATTATGTGCTCAGGGACTGTTTTTGACAATTTTTTGAAACTTGGGGGACTGAAACTGCAATTTTTGCAAATTTGATATGTTTTTCATCTGATTTTGATATTTTTGCATTTAAAACACATAAAACACTGATTTGTGATATTTTGATCATTTTGATGTGTTTCTGAGTGTTTTCAGATGAATTTGCAGTTTAAATGGTACAAAAATGATGAGTATTTACACACTCATCAATCCCCCACACTGAGATATTGCTAGTCCCTAGCAATGATTTGAGAAAACATAATGGATTTTAATCTCTTTACCAAAAGCCATTACTTCTGGAGTAGCCAAATGTTTCAGTTCAAGTAAGAACCATGGTACACCGATAACCATGTGATTTTGAGCAAACCACCAGCTTTCAACGGATTTGATTTTGTCTTTACCAGAAGCCGTACCCTTCTGGACTAGCCAACTCTTAGATAAATTATCAATATTATCTTTGGTGAGCTGATTACCAATTATGGTTTTTCCACTGCCTTTACCACAAGCCATAAACTTGCGGGCTAGCCAACTCTTCACTTTTTAGGATATGGTGAGTTGAGAACCATACAATTTTGGGCAAATTGCAAGCCATATAAACGGATTTGAGATATCTTTACCAAGAGCCGTTTGCTCCTGGATTAGCCAATCCTTTAATCTTACAGACATGGCGGACTGATAACCAAATGAGTAAGTGTAAAACACTTACTCCAAAAAAAAAAATTTTGGCCAAAAACGGGGGAATTGGTATAATTATATGCTAAAATTGGTGAGAATTCCCCCCCACACTTAGAAATGAATATTGCCCTCAATATTCAAAGTACCGGCGGTTATGCCGAAACAAAGAACGTAAAAGGGAAATACTACGGCCATTATTTAGAAAGAAGATTTTTTTTTTTTTTTTTTTTTTTTTTTTTAGCATGTGGGGCATCACCCCCACACTTAGGTGGTAGAAAGGGGTAAGAAGACAGAAATATGGGTGAAAACCCATATGGTGCATGCTACTGTTTTTGATTTCCGAGTCGCTAGCTTGACTCGACCCCGAATTCATTGGTTCATGGGGAAGCAAGTGGAAGATACAATCTCCATCGGACTTTCAATCAAGATGTTTGGACAAACATTTGAAGCACGTGAAAGTTCCACACCGATGAGATATACATAGAACCGGCTCAAAAATGATAATTGAAAATGCCGGGATCAAAGATAGTGTCCTCACTCCCGAAGGAGTGAAGAAGAGAGGAAGTCACCGAGTAGGTGAAGAAAAGAAAGAAAATCATGATAACAATCATGACTAGATCTTCTTCCTCAGGATCAAGTGCAGTAGCACTCGTTTGGATTTTATCGGTTGAGCTCTTTGGTTTGGAAGGCATCTCGGTGGGGAGGGTGGGAAGATTTGTCATAACTATGCAAATTGAGATTCTCTCCCCCCGATCATGATTTTTGCCATCCAAACAATCATACTCCAGCGGAGATATGATATGAGTGAGTTCACCGGAGAACTCCTCATGAAGAATATACGGAGGTGGGACATGTGCGGTACTTCGTGGGCTATAAATATGCACCTCGTCCATTATAGTCTCCGTGTCAGACTCATCACTATCAAAGATTGGATTAACTGAATTTAGAGTAAATTCAGAATCGAATTCGAATAAGGGATTAGTGATAGTCGTATTAACTGTTGTGGAAACAACATGGTCAACATCCTCTTCTAAGTTGACGATCTCGGAATGTGGAAGTAATGCATCAATAAATTCTATGTCTTTAGAATATAAAGAATCGGCATCACTATAATCACTGTCAAAATCTGAGAAAGTCTCAACAAAATCATTTGTAAGAGGAGAAAACACATCACACTCTTTGTCAAGAATTCCCTCAGACTCACTTGGGATCGGGATAAGGTTCTCAACATTCGATGATTCCGTTTCCGGAATAGTGCTGAGATGCTTATCCCCCATGATGAGAGAGTCTTTGGGAGTTTCGGGTGTGATAGCAGTTGTTTGAGATGGAATCTCAACTGCTGGGATATGAATTGACTGAGGGAGTTGAGAAATAATATTCTTAAAAGGAATACTCTCCTCGTCATCATCATACATAGCTGCATTAAGAAATTGGGAACGCCTTAGAGCTGCATGCTCTAGGGCTAATAATTCTTCCCTAGAATTGCGAGCCTCTCGTTCTTCGGCTAGCAATTCTCCCATGGTTTTTTCACCGCTCACTTGATTCTTAAGGTTTTGAAGTATATCATCAAGTTTTTTCATTGTGGATTCAAAATCATAGGAAATTTCTTGAGACAACGGCTCAGGTGGAGTTTGAACCGTATGGTGCTGTGGAGGTTGGAAATTTTCAAACCCGGAAGTATAGTAATTTTGATTCCACGGTTGACATTGAAAATTATCGTGAGGACCTCCACAATTTGTGCAAGAAAAATTCGGTACATTCTGAAACGATGTGTCATTAAAACTTTGATAGCACGGTTCTTGCTCAAATGAATACTGGGGAGGGTGGCTAAAATCGTTTTGAGGATAATTGGAAAAGTTCGGATAAGTGCATGAGTTTTCAGCTTCCGAAGCACAAAACGAACAAAATCCATCCGTAAGGTCATTTCCACACCTCTCGCAAGAACATCGTTGACATCGAAAATCAACTAACGGATCCCCACAACCATAGCAACACTGCTGATTGAACGAAAAATTTTGGGGTTGGGGTGGGTAGTCGGAGAAGTTTTTCGGCTCATTGAAAGAATTTTGATCATAAGAACATGAATTCCTCGAACCGCAAAACAAACATCTTCCGTTATGAATGTCATTACCGCACCGTTCGCACGTACACCAACGACACGGTAAACCGAAAAGCGGTTCTCCACAACCGACACAAGGAATCGATGATTCCATCAGAATAGAAGAAGTTAGAATCAAATGGATAGAGGGTAAAGAGATAAAGAATCAAATAGGGTTAGAGGGTAAAGACGAATATTTTTGGATAGACATGATGCAAAAACAAAGACTGAAAATCTTTTTGGATTTTTGATTTTTAAAAGAAAATATAAACATATACAGATGGTATAAACAAGGAGTGAATATCCAAATAACTAATCTGTTAGACGTAAGATAATCAGCACAGCTCCCCGGCAGCGGCGCCAAAAATTTGATTGGTGCGAAACAGTCAAGTTTTCTCACGCGAGCTGATCACTTGTGAATGATCAGCCGTAAGGAACTTAAAACAGCTCACACACCAGCTCAATGAAGATCAGAGGAGTATAGGGTTTCCCCGGGTCGTTATGTCCCAGCGAGCTATGCAATGGATTATCAAACGTAAAGTGATCGGGAGATTTGGACAGAAAAGAAGATTTGGAATTATTATGACTAAGGAAAAAGGACATAAACTACAAGGGTTAAAATGAAAATTAAAGGAAATTAAAAAGATTAAAAATATTAAAGAAACGCTATCACTATTTGCAAAATGATGTTTTTGTGATTTTATAAAACAAAATGACTTAAATAAACTATTTTAATTAAAACGTAAACTTAAAATATCTAAAAACGTGGCCTAAAATGAAAACGTACGAAAATTACGCTGGAGCGCAAGATAAAACGTAAAATTTGTGAAATAAAAGTCCTACGAATGTAAAAACAATTTTCTTACGTACTAAATGACAAAAGAAAATTTTAGGAAAAAGCGGAATATTTTTTTGACTTTTAAATTAATTTCTACGAATTAAAAACGATTTAACACTAATTAATTGATTAAAAATACTAAACTAATATAGAAAAATCTGAAAATTTAACTAAAAGTACTTGAGATGCTACAGAATCTGTGAAAAATGAAAAAACACACTAGTGCTATAGAAAATAAGCAAGAAATAAGCTAACAAGAGCTTAAAGGTAAAACTGTCAAGGCTACTTAAATATTAACTTGTGCAAGGAATGGACGAGACAAGTCCCAAGGGCGCAGTGGTTGTGATGTTGTGTTGTGAGGTGGATGGCGTGGGTTCGAGTCCCAGCCATGCCAGTTTTTTGCAAAACCTTTTTTTTTTTCAATTTTTCTTTTTGGAACTCAAAGATGAGATAAAAGTAGAGACATTTTGTGAAAAACTTTTTCAGTGATAAGCCTTAAATAAGCTGTTAGAGACAGCTTATCTCAACAGTGAGCGCATATCAAACAAACACTCCTTTTTCTTGATTCAATTAAGCACTTAGCCAAACTATGTTTAAGTAGCTTTTGAAACTTGAAGGTTCTAACAAAATGAGGGACTTTTGCAAAAACTTAAACTTTGAAAACTTGGAAATAAGCAGTGAAACCGCTTATATGCTACTGTTTTGAACAGAACTCAAACAAACACCTATTGAAGCTAAAAACCAAACACTCTTTTAACCTTAAGAGCACAAATAAGCAACCAACAGTTTGATGACCAATTCAAAAAGGGAAATAAGCAGTAGGGTAAGAGACTATGCTAGGTACAAAAAGAAATAAGCTAAAGTAAAGAGTAGCAGTTGGCTTATAAGTTCTATACTATGGGGGTCCTAAGGCTAAAACTAGAATGAACACAAGGAATAAAAGTCTACAATTAAGCACTAGGTGAGACTTGAATAAGCTACAACTAGAACTAATCCTAACTTAAGCAACCTAAATACTCTACAGCAAACCTCATAAACAGCAGATAAGCACTAATAAGCTTAAAAGAGTGACCTGTGTTGTCTACTGAACTGCAGGCTCACAAACAGCTAAGGGGGTCTGTTTAGAGCTTTATTCCAAGCTGAAGAGTGATTTTCCAGGAAAGTGCATACTGCAAAAACATAGTTAAGCTAATAGAGATGCAAAGTAAACCAAGTTAAGGACAAAGATAAGCTGTTCAAGCTTGAAAATAAGCTGAGATCAGCTTGGCTTTTTAACTATTTTGACTGCTTGTACACTTAAATGGGACAGATATGGAAACCATTTTGAACTAAGCTAAAGAGATCAGAGGTGCATATAAACTTGACAGAAGTTAAGTTGAACTTATGAAGATTCATGAAAAACCAAATTTACAAGTTTTGAGCAATCATTAAGCTATGAAATTCACACATGAACAGCAGCGCAAGGCTACTGTTCTGTGCAGTTTTAAAAAAAAAACAGGTAACACTTTTCTTTACTTAATACTTGTACAACTTTTCAATCAACTTGCAGGCTTGTAAATATGACTTGTGAACTCCAAATGAGTTTGACTATAAAAGTCAAACGGGTTAAAATGAAACCTTTGACTAGTTTTGAAACTGACCCAAACACCCTTTTATTCTAGCTGAATTGCATTTCTTCTATCAGAACTTATGAAATCTGAATCAAACTGGATGTGAATGCTCAAAGAAACTCAAAAACTAAACATTATAACAAGTTGAAAACAGATATGCATCTAAAACTGATTTGACTTGTAGGTTTGACTTTTATTGACTTTGCATGAAATTTTCTTAAAACTGATTTTTAAGCTTAACAAAAGCTCAAACTAACTTAACTAAGATTGTTTGAGCTTATAAATAAGCTAACTAAAGCTTATACATAAGAATTTGAAATGGAAATGTTCAACAGTGGCCATGAAAAATAAAACTTTAACCAAACCATGAAATTAACTCTCAAAACAGATTACAAATCTATTTTAACTTAAGTTTGAATTATTAAAACAAGGCATTACATAGTTTAGACTAAAACTAAGACATTTTATAAAAATACGACATAAAGAAAAATCTTCAAAACTAACTACTCTCCTTTCTTGCTTCACTCTTCCTTTTTTTTTATAGTCCCACTGCTTCTCTGTGTCCTTTTGAGTGAATCCCACTTGATTCCTGTGTCTCTGGATAACTTTTGTGGGGTTTGGCCACTTTTTGTGTTTTGGCGGGAAAAGGGACTATTTGAGTGTAGGGGTCTTAGACTGCAACTAGGGGTGGGGTGGAGGTAGGTAAGATGATGAGGAGGGGGGACAAGGTTTGTGATAAGGTGAGGAGGGCTTGAGTGTAGCAGAGGTTTTTTGTAGGGATAGTGGGGAGGAAGGAGACCCGTGACTGGTTTTGGCGCCAAGGGTTGGGTGGTTTGACCACAGCTTTGACTGGATATTAGTAATAAAAGGGGGGTCAAATGGCTTAAATGGCAGGGGGTCAGAATATGGGTAAGGGTCAAAATAGGTTTGTAAAGAGTTAAATACATAGGGACCTAAAGTGTAACTTCTGAAACTGAGGGGCCTAATCTGCCAATCTTGCAAAGTTGTTCCAAGGACCATTAATGACAAGTTTCAAAAGTACAGGGACCAATTCTGACAATTTTCAATTTTCCAGGGGCCATTTCTGCCAAATTTGAAAGTTGAAGGACTAAACTTGTAATTTTCTCAAACTTTTTATATTTTTCACCAAAGGACTAAATTTGACAACTTTTGATTTTAAAAGGACCTTTGGTGACTTTACTTTTGAAATTATGTGCTCAGGGACTGTTTTTGACAATTTTTTGAAACTTGGGGGACTGAAACTGCAATTTTTGCAAATTTGATATGTTTTTCATCTGATTTTGATATTTTTGCATTTAAAACACATAAAACACTGATTTGTGATATTTTGATCATTTTGATGTGTTTCTGAGTGTTTTCAGATGAATTTGCAGTTTAAATGGTACAAAAATGATGAGTATTTACACACTCATCAGAGATATGAAACTTAATTATTGAATATTGATTGGTTGTCTCTAATCTTAATTGTTAATGATCTAGTATTGCGATAGGTCATCCGTTGTGTAGTTAATGCTTGATTAATCTTTGTTGAACCTTAGCTTATAGTACCTAGAGTCATTGTAGGCAAACCATCCGAAGAGTACCTTAGCGTTAAGTTTATAAATCCTAGCGATAACCGTTGGTAGTTTCAAAGAGTTAGGGATAAATGCATACCCTACGACCTTAGACACACAACGCGATTAAGAATAAGGACGTGACAATTCAACCATCAATAGGAGATAATTAAGGAGTAATAAAACCTAAGTAAACACATCTTTAAATCATCATACGAGCACACAAATAATTAGACATAGACTACATACACCATTAGATTAGATAATTAGACGAATAGAGTAATCGGTAGAAATACCAACCCCCAAATCCAAAACCCCGAGATTCGTACCTTTCCATTTCCTAAAAAACATAAAAAGATAAAAAAAAAATAATCTTCCTCAACCCCAACCTTAGCGTAGTAACTTCTCACTAGCATTCCTATTCCCCTAGAGAACGATATCAATTCTCGTGGCTTACCCTAATACTACACTACAACGATTAGGTTCACTGCCTAGGGTGTTGAAAAACTTGCTTGACGAAAAGGAAGTTCCTTTGACCCCCGAACGACGCGTGTAGTCTATCCCCCTTTTTCGGGACCTTTGTTTGTAACCCCATTACTTTTCATCATGGAAGGTGATAACCAACCACCATTCATCAACCTACCATCAATTGACCCGCCAAGAGGCCGTACTCTGGGTGAATACTCGAGACCAAGCCACCTAGGCTATAGGAACACCATTGAGCTTCCCGACCAAGCCCAAACTACGGCCCTGCGATCCGACACCATCCAGTTGATGCAAAACGGATGTGCATTCCATGGACTTCGTTCCGAATATCCTAATCAGCATCTTAAGGATTTCCTTAAAATTGTCGACTCCATCGACCTCTATGCTACTACTCGGGAGACCACGCGTCTGCGTCTCTTCCAATTCTCTCTACGGGACCAAGCTAGTAATTGGCTTGAGCGACTTCCCGCCGGCTCCATCTCAAGTTGGGATGATCTCACCTCTCGCTTTCTTGATCAATTTTTCCCACCGGGGAGAACCACTAAGCTTAGGAATGATATCTTGATGTTCCAACAACGTCAAGGTGAATCTCTCTACGAAGCATGGACTCGATTCAAGTACTTACTCCATAAAGTCCCTCATCACGGCATTGATCTTTGGCTTCAAGTCCAACTCCTCTATGATCATGTCAACTTCCCCACCAAGCGATCCATTGACCAAGCGGCCTGTGGAAAACTTAGTGACCTCACCGCGGAAGAATCATGGGGTATAATAGAGGACCTTGCCCTTTATGACAACGAAAGTTGGAATGACCCCCGTGAGTTGCCCAAAACCGTTAAGGCAATCTCCTTGCCTCCCATTGACTCACAACCTTGCGACCGTAGGTTGCTTGAGCTTGAAGATCAAGTTAAATTCCTAATGAGCTCCTACGAGAATCCTAAGTCTTCACATCAAGTGAATAAAATCACTCTACCTTGTGAGTTATGTAGTGGTCCCCATGACACTCGTGATTGCACAAGATTCCCCGAACAAGCTTTTGCGGACTACGCCTCCACGCGTACCGACGGAGTGGGAGAGAAGTGGTACACTTTCAAACCCGAACAAAACAACTTAGGAAACTCTTACAACCCCTCATGGAGAAATCATGCTAACCTTAAGTGGGACCAAAATTCAAGCATACCCCAAAGCTCATCTAGTCCACCTAATAGGTTCAATCCTCCAAACACCGGGAACCCCACTAGTCTTGAGGCAATTGCATCTAGATTCATGTCATCTCAAGAAACTCGATTAACTAAGCTTGAAGCCGATTTCAAGCAACGACAAGGCGAGATGACAAAAAAACTTGATGCCCTCTTAAAAGCCTTTAATGACCGGGAAATTGGTGCACTCCCAAGTGATACTATAAAGAACCCAAAAGTGAGTTCGATTTCATCGACTTCATGTTCTTGTTCACCATGGGAGAGTGCGCATCCATGCCCTTCACATCCTACGGTTCACTCGGTAAACGCTATCAACAAGGGTTCCAAGCAATCCAAAATGAGATACCAAGGCCCCGCACCATTGGTAGAACCTACTCTTAAAATCTTAACTCATGCACCTTATTATAATGCTTTAAAAGAAAAATATGAGTTAGAACTTAAACTTGGGAAACATGGGTCCGCTTTTGTGCGAAATAATCTACCTAAGAAGTTAGACGATCCCGGGCTATTTACTCTTCCGTGTAGGCTTGGAACTTCCAAACCTCTCGATGCTCTAGCCGACTTGGGATCATGCATCAATCTTGTTTCGTTGCCCCCCATAGAAGACTTAACTTAGGTAAGATAGAACCAACGGAAACCATCTTAGGTCTAGCGGACAGTAGTATTGCATATCCGGTAGGGATAATAAAAGACATGGTAGTACACGTAGGAGAATTGACTCTTTTGGCGGATTTCCATGTGCTAGACATGAATAAGGACCCGACATGCCCATTGCCAGTAGGAAGAGGATTCTTAGCTACCGCTAGTGCCATCATTGATTGTAAGATGTCCAAAATAGTGGTAGGAGAGGGGAGTGCTAGGTCAATTTACGATGTCAAAAAGCATACGTACTACAAAGAAGAGAAAATCCCACATGAGATTAGGTTGGATAGAGCGCCATCTAGATACGGACCTTGGATTGATAAGAACTTCATAGGTCCCCAACGACCTTTTTACCTGGATGAAGCCTTTGCTAGTAAAGCAACTTTCCATGAAAAAGAAATGGCTAGGGACATGGAAGTGAACCCGTTCGAGGACGCCTTAGTATTTAGGAAGATGACCAAGTTCCTAGGAAGCTTGCCCGTCAACCTTGTCATGAATAAGTGGAAAGTTGAGAACGATAAGCCTAAACATAAGTGGGATTGGGATAGACCGCCTAGTGATGGTAATGGAGAGTGGCACATTAGGATGACGATCTATGACCCCGATGGAGAGAAATTTGAAAAGGCTTATCGAACCAAACGTACTACTAGGAACTTAAATGATAAGTTTGATACTTACGACATTCTAAAGGATAGGCTTACTTATATTGGTACGTAGGGGCACGACTTCGAGTCTAGCTACAAGACTCATAAATAAAGAAAAGCGCTTCGTGGGAGGCAACCCATGCTTAATTGTTTGCTTGTTTGTGTCGTGTATCTTTTATTGATTGTTTATTCTCATGTTTAAATTTGTAAAAATGCTTTATTTTGTCTTTAACCTCGTCTTAATTACATATAAATGTATTTTACATAAGGGATAAGTGTAGGGAGGATTACACACGTTTTCAAAAGAAACGTAAACATGAGAATTACAATTAATTAAAAGATATACATGTGTGTTTGTTCGAGTCAAATGCTTGTATCGAGTCATAACGGATGTTTTGCATGAAATTTTTCCAGATTCTAAAGATGTAAATTTTCCAGAATTTTTTCCAGAAAATCGCAGACAAGTTTTTGTCAGGATAACCTGACGGCGTTAGGAAGGAGTAAAAACAAATGATTACTTTTTCTCGTTTTCTGAGCTAATTATAAATTTTTGGAATTTTCCAGGTCTTAATTTTCCAGAAATTCTGTAAACATCCATTCCACAAGCATTATATCCTAGTTTAGTAGAGTCCTATATATATTGTTACCGCCGATTTTACGCGAAGGTTTCGTTTGTTTTCTTAATGTGTGCAGGTTTAATTTACCAAGAAGAAGATACATAAGATAAGAAGGAGCTTTTCAAGCAAACGTTCTTCTTGAAGAAAGATGTAACCACCACTTTACACGGATCCTACCGAGCTAATCAGGGGAGTATTAGTTTCTTTCGTTTTTAATTACCTTCCATTATCATAACTTTGATACTTTTGGGGAACATTGGGGACAATGTTCAGTTTAAGTGTAGGGAGGGAAAATAAAATGGGAACTTTGAAACTATGCTTATCCTTGACTATTTGCTTTGTCCAATTGCATTTGTGTAATAAACTATGAGAAAATGTCGGTTAGGGTAATTTTGGCACCAAATTTTCAATTTTTCATGACATATAGGAGTGGGCCATTAGTCTTAATAAAGCGTCTCATGGATAGGAAGTTATCTGACTAGCACAAAAACCTTTACCACTTAAATTCCACCCAAAATGTGAGGATCTCCCTTAGATTAGTAGAAATTAAAGCATTCATCTTTAATGCTTAGTATGTGAACCGGTAGTATAATAGATTCTAGAACTTGTTTTGTGATGCATTCCGAGATCGCTAGTAAGACTACACTTGTGTAGTTAGGAATAACTAAATGATAAGAGGCATTAGGATAACCCTTGTTTGATACCCGTAATATAATTACTTCTTCCACATCGGTTGAGTAATTCCCCCCACACCCTTGCGTTGTACTCATCTTTAGTACACGATACCCCTAGTTAACCCCTCAGAGCCTATCCTTTTCGCGGTTCTCGTGATGTTTCGGTTTTCCGAAATATCAATGAAGAGCATTGTTTACACCCCACCCCCAAATGTACACCCAAATCGCCTTAGCCTAAACCCTTAATTCAATTATCTAGTTGCTTGCATAAGTTGCTAAGTCGAGTCATATCCTTTGTACACAGTTTAGAGACGATTGGGACTCATGGGAAAAGTTAAAGTTTATGAGATGACGGGAAAGGAACGTTAAATTCAAATTCCATTTATTTGCGTAATTATGTACTCCAAGTGTTTTGATCTTTTCAATTCGGGTCATTTTAGTGTTAGAGTAATAAAAACTCAAGTGTAGGGATGTGCCTATAAATCCCTATCATTTTGATGTTATCGTAGAGGATGATAGAGTAAAAGTGTATAAAAAAAATAGAAAAAGGGAAAAAGAAAAAAATAGAGTGTAAAAAAAAAAAAAAAAAAAAAAAAAAAAAACAGGCTACCATCCTACGTCTATCTTTCAATTTATGTTTGTTTATTTCAGTTATATAGAGTCTAGAGTGTCGAGTCTTGGCTTAGCAACGCCATTCTTCGCATGCTTGTAACATAAAGATTTTTTACTTGCCACCACTAAATAGCCTATCCCACCAAACCCTTTGTTTCCCTACCGTAAGCCTATCATTACAACCCATTAAAAGACCTCTTGAATAGTCTTTCCTATGTGCTTACGCCAAAGCGATGGAGGTTTGATCTAGTCTCAAGCCTATGGTAATCTATGTACTAGGACCGATTAATGAGTGTTTATCTTCCATTTCCAACTTGTTATATTTCATATACACCCGAGAGATGTGAGTATCCAAACACCCCATGTGAGGTGCAAGTATGTAATTTCCGTGCTTGTTATGACTTTTGCGGGGCTTATATGTGTTGTGAATCGTTCTAAACTAATGCTTCATGACCTCTAACTTATAAATTGATTGGCTAAAAGCACATTTTCTTGAGGACAAGCAAATACCAAGTGTAGGGATATTTGATAAGGTTTTAAAATGTACCTTTTTGAGGGGTCGTTTAAGCCCTTATTTGATCACTTTTGTATCCGTTATTACTTAATATCGTTCCTTTTCACTTTTTAGGTATCTTGAAGGCAAAATGCTGGAATGACACTTATTCGGACGAAAAGGCGCGAATATACGAAGAAAATGGCCAAAGTCAAGATTCGAGACACTCAGGCTGCTGGAACTGAAGGTGACGGCGTCAGGTGTTATCTGCGACGCCGTCGAACAACTTTTGTGACGGCTCAGTAGCCAAATTGCTCATTTACAAGTGACGGCTTCAGGTTTTAAAAGAGTAGGGCGTCGCAACTCAGACGACCTAGATTTGATCCAGACAACGTCAGAGACTGAAGGGGACGGCGTCACAAGCATAAGGTGACGCCATCGCAAGACTAACGTGGCCAAGACGAAACCCTAATAACGGCGACCCGACGGCGTCACAAATCAAAAGGTGACGCCGTCGCACTTGTAATCTTATATATAGAATCCGATTTTTTTAGTTTTCAGTGTGTAGTCTTTTGGAGTAAAAACCTAAACTGAACCAAGGCTGTCTTGTACAGTATTTTAGGGTTCCATACCCTATCTTACATCAAGATAAGTGTTTTACTTCATTAATTCAATTATGTCTTCAATTAATTGTGTGTATGCTTGCATGTTCCCCATGTCCGGCTAATTTACTTGTGTGTTTGCTTAGGAGATATGAAACTTAATTATTGAATATTGATTGGTTGTCTCTTATCTTAATTGTTAATGATCTAGTATTGCGATAGGTCATCTGCTGTGTAGTTAATGCTTGATTAATCTTTGTTGAACCTTAGCTTATAGTACCTAGAGTCATTATAGGCTAAACCATCTGAAGAGTACCTTAGCGTTAAGTTTATAAATCCTAGAGATTTTGTAGGCGATAACCTTTGGTAGTTTCAAAGAGTTAGGGATAAACGCATACCCTACGACCTTAGACACACAACGTGATTAAGAATAAGGACGTGACAATTCAACCATCAATAGGAGATAATTTAGGAGTAATAAAACCTAAGTAAACACATCTTTAAATCATCATACAAGCATACAAATAATTAGACATAGACTACATACACCATTAGATTAGATAATTAGACAAATAGAGTAATCGGTAGAAATACCAACCACCAAATACAAAACCCCGAGATTCGTACCTTTCCATTTCCTAAAAAACATAAAAAGATAAAAAAAATAATCTTCCTCAACCCCAACCTTAGCGTAGTAACTTCTCACTAGCATTCCTATTCCCCTAGAGAATGATATCAATTCCCGTGGCTTACCCTAATACTACACTACAACGATTAGGTTCACTGCATAGGGTGTTGAAAAACTTGTTCGACGAAAAGGAAGTTCCTTTGACCCCGAACGACGCGTGTAGCGTTATCAACAAGAAAGCATACACACATTCAATGGAAGACATAATGATACTAATGGATTGAAACACTTATCTTGATGCGTAAAATAGGGTTTGGGATCCTAAGATACTGTCCAAATCGGACTACAAACGTTTAGGGTTTTTACTCTAAAAGTCTACCTCTCAAAATATAGAAAAATTGAATTCTATATATAGATTTATACTTGCAATGGCGTCACCTTATAGGTGGGACACCGTCAGATCACCGTCATTAGGGTTTTTGTCTTGGCCAAGTTATCGATGGGACGGCGTCACGTTGTAGTTGTGACACCGTCGCGCTTCACCAGGGACGTCGTCTGATTCTAGATCTGGGCCGTCTGAGATGAAAGGTCTTAGTGACGCCCTTCCTCTTCAAAGCCTGACGCCGTCAGGTGTTATGAGCAAAAAGTCTACTGAGCCGTCAAGTGTATTATTTATCAAATCTGTAGAGAGGGACGGCATCGCCCTTTAATTAGGACGCCGTCAGGTTCAATTTTAGCAGCTTGAGTGGCTTCGATCTTGACTTTGCCATTTTCTTCATGTTTTCACTCCTTTTCATCTAAATATGCATCATTCCAGCATTTTGCTTCCAAGAGACCTAAAAAGTGAAAAGGAATGAAATTAAGCAGTAACGGATATAAAAGTGGTCTATTAAGGGCTGAAATGACCCCTTAGAAGTGTACGTTTTAAATCCTTATCACCTGTCCAGCGGTAACCATGTCTCGTACAAAGTGAATGTCTATCTCAATATGTTAGGTCCGCTGCTATTTAACCGAGTTGGCGGAGAGATAAATAGCACTGACGTTATCACAATATACCAAGGTTGCAGAAGATAAAGGGGAAAGTAACTCTCGTAGCAGATTACGGATCCAAGCAGTCTCAGCTACAGCATTGGTGATACCTTTGTATTTGGCTTTGGCACTAGAGCGAGATAGAGTCTGCTGACACTTGGAGGACCATGATAATAGGTTATCTCCTAGGAAAACACAATAACCTGATATGGATCAGCGTGTAGAAGGACATCCGGCCCAGTCTGCATCTGTGTAACCAACAAGAGAGTTGGTAGTGGATGAGTATAAGTGAAGACCAAAGTCCAAGGTCCCTCGCACGTATCATAGGATATGTTTGAGGGCAGCAAGATGTGGCTCGCGTAGATCATGCATGTAGAGACAAATCTGTTGTACAGAGTATGATAAATCTGGTAGCGTGAATGTGAGATATTGTAGTCCACCTGCAAGGCTGTGATATAAAGTGGGATCCTAAACTGGAACACCTTCGGGACCCAGTTTGGACTCCATATCAACTGGAGTACGCGAGGGGTTATAGTTAGCCATGTGAGCACGCTCAAGGAGCTGGAGATCATACTTCCGCTGAGACAAAAATAAACCTGTAGGGAGTCGTGTAGGAGAGATACCAAGGAAATAGTTAAGTTCCCCGAGATCAGTCATGTCAAACTCAGTAGTAAAGATGTGATAATATGCTGCAGTAGTGCTGTAGAAAAAGCAGTAGGAATAATGTCATCCACATATATGAGCAAGTAAGAAACCTCAGAATCCTGTCTATAGATAAACAACGAGGAGTCACACCAACTGTGATAAAATCCAACCCTGGTGGCATAACATGCAAACCTCTGAAACCAAGCACGAGGTGCTTGTTTAAGACCATATAGAGATTTTTGTAGAAGACAAACATGATGAGGGTATCGAGAATCAACAAATCCTGGTGGCCAAAGCATGTAGACAGTCTCAGATAAATCACCGTTAAGAAATGGATTCTTAACGTCTAGCTGGGGGACCAGCCAGTGTCGTGAGACAGCAAGACTAAGAACAATGTGAATCGTTGCCGGTTTAACAACCGGACTAAATGTCTCATCACAATCAATGACAAGTTGCTGACTACTTCCATTAGCGACCAAACGAGTCTTACAACGACTCAAAGTCTCGTCAACATGGAATTTATGTTTAAACAACCACATAGATCGAAGAAGGTTAACACTATAGGGGCTTGGTACAAGAACCCAAGTACCATTTTTAATTAACGCATTATACTCATCGTGCATAGCACTACGCCAGTAAGTGTTTTTGAGGACTAGAAACGGTGACTTAGGAATGGGAGAAATTGTGGGCGTATATAGAGAAACACGATCGACGGGTTTGACAATGCCGGATGGAGACCTAGTGACCATGCGGTGAGTGCGTGGGGGTTCGTTATTGGGTTGTGGGGAAGGGTCATTTGGTGGGTTTGGAGACAGTGGTGTTGTGTTATTTAACTGATGGACCGGCGAATGGGCTTGTAGGGTGGTGTTTGATTGTCAAGTGTTTGAGGATGATTGGCGGGCTGTTGATGTTGTTGGGCCGAGGTAGGAGTTGTTGGTGTATTGGGCTCAGGTTGTGGGCGGAATTAGGAGTAGGGGTGTGAGTGGCATGGTGGTGTAGTGAGTTAGGGGGTCGAGACGTATGTGATGTAGACGTGGGGGGGGGGGATGGTTCGAGAAAAAGTATATGAGGGTGGGGAGTTGGGTGTCATGGAGCGGTATGGGAATTGTGTTTCGTCAAATGTGACATGTCGAAGAGGATAATTTTATTTGTTTCGAGGTTTAGACATCGGCAGCCACGATGATAGGCGGGATAGCCTAAGAAAATACATGGAGTGGCTCATGGGACAAGTTTGTGAGGTGAGTTAAGGTGGGGGTTACAAAGACACCCTAAAATTCGTAAGCGTGAATAGTCGGGTTTTTTTGAAAAAGTCTACGGGATTTCATTTTTTATTTCGATTCATGGGAGAACGTTGAGTAGATAAGCCGCCATGTGAAGGGCCTCGACCCAAAAGGAGGAGGGTAGGTGTGCTTGAAATATTAGTGTGCAGATGACATTATTGATGGTGTGAATCATGTGTTCAGCCTTGCCGTTTTGTTGAGATGTCTGTGGGCAAGAAAATCTAAAATGAATACCGTGTTTTGTGAAAAGGGTATGAAGGCGGTTATTGTCAAACTCACCACCATGGTTACATTGGAAACTCTTAATTTCGCATTTATATTGGTTTTTAACATAACTACGAAAATGCAGAAATTTATCAAGCATGTCAGAAACGAAGGAGATAAATCCATAAATAATGTGAGAAATGATCAAGAAATAATACGTAATATTTAAAACCACTAGAGCTAACAATATGAGAAGTCCATAAATCAGTATGTATAATATCAAAACAATTTGTAACAATAGAGTCTGAACGGTGGAAAGGTAACTTCACATGTTTGCCAAGTTGACAGGCGTGATAGACATGTGTAGACCTTTCTTTATTGCACGAAATTAAATGACGAGAAGCAAGAGACCGTAGCACGTCGTCACCTGGACGACGAGGCGTTGGTGCCACGCGGAGGAACTGGTGGATAGGAGAGCAGTGGGGATAATGGATGGCTTGGTAACTGGGTAGAGATCACCCAAACTGTCACATCGAAGGAGGATATGGCGAGTCAAGAAATCCTTCACAGAAAAACCAAAAGCGTCAAATTCAATAGTACAATTATTATCCCTAGTAAACTGGCGAACAAAAATGAGATTTTTGATTATATTAGGTGTGACAAGTACATTGTGAAGGTGAAAAGGGCGATGGGGAGATGGAATAATGTTATGGCCGGTGTTGGTGACGGGAATAGAATTACCATCACCAACATGTACAGATGGGTATAAGCATTTATTAAAAAGAGTACTTAAATTACTTGCATTATAGTTAAGGTGAGAGGATGCACCTGTATCCATATTCCATGTCGGGTCTTGCAAAGTCATTGTGCTAAATGCACTAGGTAGCGATGTTGCTTGAGACGGATACGAAACGGGTGTGGAGCCAAGAATACCCGAGATGTTAACTGGTTGGTACCGGACTGGAAGAATAGCTTGTTGTTGTTGGACGACATGGGGGTATTGAGCTTGGTCCTGGTTGCCTGTAGTTAAAACAGGAGCAACGTACACTTGGGGTGGGTGGGCTGCAATGGGGCCTGGTTTGTATAAAGGTATGTGTAGGAGTGCAGTTGGGCCAGGCGGACCTGGTGGGTACCAGACGGAGCCCAAAAGGCAACTGGGTTTCTGTGAATGGGTTTGTAACAAGTACCAGGTGATGTACTGCTATTGTTTGGTTTAGAATTTAATCCTACCTGATTCCGATGGTCATGAATGAATTTGCAACGTTCACCAAATTTACACGTGCATTTGTTAAAGTGATTGCACAATTGAGGTCAAGTTTGTGATTTAAATGGTTGAGAAGTTGCGTTACCTTTATGTTCGGATTTAGTGGCCATTAAAATAGTTGGGGATGAGGAGCTACTGTCGAGTATATTGGCAGCCTCACTTTGTGTGGACTCATCAAGCAATAACATAGTTCGTGCCGTTTCAAAAGACGGGAAAGGGTCGCGGTGACGAATGATCTTAACAATCGTAGCAAATCGTAAATCAAGACCATTAACCACATACATAACTAGATTCTTATCACTCACCGGAGCGCCAAGATTCTTGAGTCTAGCCGCCATGGCTTTGATTTGGTGCAATATTCGTTGATGGACATGTTGCCGATCGAACGAAGCTCGTTGTCAAGGTTAATAGCCCTAGCGTCCTTGTTGTCATGAAACAAAGTTTCGAGATGGTCCCATAAATCTTTTGCAAAACCCAGTGTTGAGACGACTTGTTCTTGCAAAGAATCACAAAGGGATTCGAGGATCCACATCTTGATGAGATCATCAAGTTTACACCATTCCGGGTAGGGAACACTAGAGGAGACTTTTGCTTCGATGTGGAATTTTAGTCCAAGACTTCCAAGGTGAATCTTGAGGAAGGAATTCCAAGAATTAAAGTTGTGTTTGTCGAGGTCTAGTTTGACAGGGACTTTGTTTGTGATGCTAAATGGGATGAGTTTGTCGGCGTTTGGTTGTGGTGGTGTAACATTTTCATCTCCGGCCATTATTGTCGATTGATGGTGTTAGGGTTTTGGAGGTTTTAGGCGGCAGAAAATTGGGGAGGAAGGGGAGATCCGATTAGTTTGGAGAAAAGGGAGGAAAAATCGTTATATTAACTGTGGTTGTGATACCATGTTGAAGGTTATAATTCCTTGCCTTATTATTGATAAACACTAATCAATATATAGAGTACAAAGATTATTCTAGAGTATGGGACATATTAAGCCTAAGTACAATGTAATACAATCGGGCCTATGACTATATGAATACAACGACTAATAATTCTCACGCTTGCTTGAAAATCTCAACTGAAAGGACGGTTAATAATTAGTAGTTGCCCCGGCCAGAGCCGTTTCGTTGGGTCCTTTCTTGCACTTCGACGAACGTAGCGTGTTAATTTGTCTTATTTTCATGTAGCTTAGCAATCAAGAAGTGTCGAATCTGCTATCCCAGTAAGTTCTGCTCGTTTGATACAATCCATGCTACGATCAAATATAAGTAATGCCAAACACCCACTTAAATGACATGCTTGTTATCTAATTTGGGATTGCGATGGATGCAGCATATGATTTGGTTATGCCTTGCAAACTTTTGCATTATACATGTCAAATAACTAGATGCTTATAATTTTCTTTTGTAAAATTAAATAAAAATAATAATGATTTATAAGCGTGGCAAAAAGAGATTTCAGTAGCTAGAAAACACATGTTTTAAATAAGAAATTCCCATGAGTATTTATAAAATTCATGTTATAAATCAATATTCTGATGACTAATTTAATTTATCAAGTTTTATAACAAGTTCATGCATTGGTGTATATCACATAGGCCACACGCCCACACATATTCACAGATTTAAAGGATGTATATTTAATTAATCTCAGTTTACAAGTGAGATTATCGACTACATAAATTTGGTGGTGTCACCAAACTTGATAGCACATACCTATACATCGATTTTAAGATAAGCTTAATTTGTGCATGCGTCTAAAACTTTTTCCAAACCAAACGACTTGTTTGTCACATATTTATACTGAGAAAATATCTTTAAACAGATATTTATTTCAATAGAGAATGTTAATGTAAAAATAGTCATACATGTCTATATGAAGTAGTAGGACTAACGATATTGGTAATGAAAGATTAATCATCAGCTTTATAGAAGCCGAAATGATTTATAAATTGGAACCTCGTATAGTAGGGTAAGGTGTATAATGAAAAGGCATGAAATGTGTTCAAGATTATGACAATATTACAAGCAAATGTAGCAAACTTATTTAACGTCTATTACATTTATGATTATAAAGTTTTGAGAAGTTAGTTATAGCGGAAATTAGTTTATGGCTTAGTGATGTTGTACACGAGTAACATGTTTAATTTGCAGAGCTCTTAAAAGCTTAAGAATCTTCTAGCTATACAATAAGAAAGTTATTTCGGACCTTTGTAAGTGAATGATGGCCAGAATCATATAAATCAATTGATCCAACCCCTAGACCGTATACTACATTTAAAATTTCACAACTACAAGTATCTCACCATTCTAGTCTACGGCGGACTAGTCAATTATCGATATGTCTATAATGAATCTCGACAAAGTTTTAACGAATCTGGAAATCTAAAACAATTGCGTGGTTGTAACTAGTGATGGCATTGCACATACACATGACTTCCGATACTTGGCCAGTTTCGCTACCATACCATCAAAGTTCAACAAATTGTGGAATCTTAGACCAAAAAATGAATTCACTACTACAAAAATGACCTTTTAGACCGGTTGTACAAGGCTTTTAGACCGGTTTCCTAACCGGTCTAAATGAGGGGAGGTCTAAAAGGTTGTTATCATTTAGACCGGTTGATGCACCGGTCTAAAAGAGGGTTATTTAGACCGGTTGATACAATAATGTAGACCGGTTGAAGCACCGGTCTAAATGGGAGGTTATTGAGACCGGTTAATACCATTATAACCGGTCTTTATACAATTTTTCAAAAAAAAAAAATTATTGGCTGTTTGAGATTGCTTAATTGAACTGCTTATATAAGGAATGAGACTGTTTGTGATTGAATATTGAAGCTGCTGCTATTATTAAGGGGTTGCTTGAGATTGTTTATTGAAACTACTTATAAGGCTATAAGCAGTTTCAATAAGCAATTTCCAATAACCCCTTAATAAAAAAGCAACAGTTTCAATAGACAATCTTCAACAGTCCCGTTTCCTGGATAAGCAGTTTAATCAAGCAATCCCAAACAGCGTTTATAAGCTACAATTTCTATAAGCAAACCGAAAAGAATCACTAATAAGTACTTTCAATAAGCAATCTCAAATATCCCTTATAAACAGTTTTAAATAAGTAAAACATTCCTTATATGCAACTTCAAACATCCCTTGTACATAAATCTTCAAACGCAATCATATAACAAACCTAAATATTCTAACTCGAATGCCAACAATCTTTATATTCTTCATGTATGCTAGTCCTGCAAGTTATAACACAGTACGGATTTTTAGCAAACCAAAAAAAAAATTTGGACTCCTGTTTAAAGTTTGCACAGTTAAGCCAGTCTATATAGCTATGAAAGAATTCAAGAGGTATACCTTTTTTATTGCCACCAAGACTGAAAGCGCAGCATCCCAGACTTGAGCTGTCCCGACATTAAGACACTACAAATACCAAATTAAGGTTCTATTTTGGAAAAGCCAATTAAAATGATGGGAATTTTATACCTCCAAACAGATCTGAACGTAGTCCTTGTGCACTTTAAGAATGACTGCCTTGTTGCTTGAGGCGATGCAATACATTACCCAATTCAATGTACATGAACACACATGTGGATTAACCTCAGATGTACGCCCTGACTCATGATAGCGCAGCTGAAAATTAGACAAGCATTACATCAGATCAGTAGATGTAAACTGTGCAGAGATATTAGACAGGCATTAACAGAACTTTAGGGGAGATATTCAGTCAAGTCGCAGTTGACATGTCAAAGTACCCAATTTAGAGTAGACAGTCAACACAAACAATCAATTCAACCCCAGCAGATTAAAGCTATGGATTCATAGGCGCTTCTAACAGAATTTAGTCAAATCTTTCTTAAACATTCAAATTACACCTCCAGTAACTATATTGGCTGAATCTTCCATACATTACAATGGCAATCGATCATTTATTTAAGACACTCTTTCATATAAATTTGATTCTGCACAGATACATATCAGTAACTTCGCTGCTCCTTATGTCTACCCTAAAGTAATTACCAAATCAAAACCGGCACCTTACAGCCGTACCTTTTAACACATGATTCATTAACTCGGATTCTATACAATTTTAATTGAATGAAAATAACGGAAAATATGAAACAAAACAAACCTGAGATCGGAAGCCCCTCGGATAACATGATAATTTGTGACAACATGACCATTCTTATCCCAAACAAAGCCCGATCCAGATCCTTGTGGCACCTCCAACACATCCAAAGTAAACGCATCCTGCCTAGAAACCATACAATAACATTGACTCAAACAAACCATTTATCAAAAAATTATAATCAACATTTCGAAAAACAATTCCACAAAATCAAACACGCTCAATGCAATTGTTTATAAATCCATAACCTCTAGCAGACTAGCACAATAGTTGAATTAGACAAAAATTAGACAAGCATTACATCAGAACAGTAGATGTAAACTGCACAAGGTAAACAACTACCTTGAAATCTTGTGCAATTTCACGAACAAGCCTCTGGAAAGGCAATTTGCGGATCAACAACTCAGTACTCTTCTGGTACTTACGAATCTCACTGAATTACCAAACAAAACAATGTTAATATTTCTGGTCTGACATTGACAATATGAATAGGCATAGAAAAAATAATAACACCATTTATAAACAGAGTAGCCATTCCCTTTTCATTATTGATATAAAAAATCATTTAAACTTAACCTTTTGTTGAGTAGGGTTCAATAAACACACTGGCTCAAAATATGTGTAGATAATTTAACAATTGCAAAGCATAAACAATAACCATCTTCATTGCAAATGTATTACAATCTCGCTAATTCAAGATAAACATCATTAATCATTATGAGCCTGAACATTTACGAATAAAACTAGCAACATCTTCCCATCCAGTAACAAGTATTACAAATTAATGTAGCAATCAGTCTTAAAAGAATGAACTCACCTTTTTTTTTCTCTTTTAACTTAAGTTTTATTGAGTTTGATTTTACAGCCTGTATCGACTTATTTGATCTGAAATAATATACTTTTTGTAATTATAAACATTTTGCATACAACCAAAACCAGACTCGTTATAAACATAACTGGTGTAATAGAGAAGTATTTATACAAAAAAATATAAACCTAAACATTAATAGAAACACTTCATAAACACAACCATTTGAATACAATTAATGAAAATGGTTACTAGAGCAAAACAATTACTAATGTAAGCAATCGTAAACCAACATTTATTTTAACGGTTGATAAACAAGACCCCTATCTAAAATTATTCATATCAGATGAATCATAAATACTAAATAGAAACCTATATCAACATCAGCATGTTTATTTAAAAAAAATCAAAAATCAAAAATCAAACAGTTAAATAATTAAGATAAAACAAAAAGATCAACAATTCAACATAATGAACATCAGTGCCTAATCGAAAAAAATATAACAAAATCTCACAAAATCAAACTTGCAACATAGATAAACTTAATTATAAAATCAAGACCACTCACAGGTTAGGGGTTAGTTAAGGCAGCGGTGGTAGGTCAACCCGGTGGTTAGGGTTTGGTAACGGATCTGACGGCAGTGGTGAGGCGAAGTGGCGCTGGTGGTGGTGGTGGTGTGGTGACGGGATTAGATGAAGAGAAAAAGTGTGACTGCGTTATTTGATAGGTAGGGTTTTGATGGGGTGGCTGAAAAGTTTAAAGAGAAAAATTAAATCACGCCCAAAACCTTTTAGACGTGTTTCAACATCACCGGTCCAAAAAATAATCTTTTATACCGGTTGGTTAGATTGTAACCGGCCCAAACGTAATTTTACACATTTAAACCCGTTGTTTTCATTGTAACCGGCCTAAATCATGTTAAATCCTTTTTTAGACCTGTGGTTGACATAGAGGGTCTTAATAGGAAGGTCTAAAAGACCATTTTTGTAGTAGTGATTCAAGAAAAAGAACAACTACTATTTATAACCGTAAATTGATATTAAATTTTGAGAGCCTGAACTAAGAAAAAGATGAAAATTCTAAGGCGGTTGCATGTTATATAAATTTTATCCAATACTTGGGCTTTCGTTGAAGTTGAGTCTTGATTTTGGGTCCATGAAACATGAATCAATACTCTACTCTTCATCTTCGTGCAGTTTTTGTTGTCTTCTCAAGCAATTATTTTTACATGATTACTTTTTTTTGGGTAAAGGGTCTTCCACCCGGTAAAATATATTACTCAAAAAAACAATTAAGTACAATGGAATGTGGCTGAGATACCACATTAACCTCAAGCAGCCGCTTGAACAACCACTAAATCATTCATGACAGGCTATAAATGATTAACTAGTTACACACAACTAGACACCCAAAACAAAAACAAGCATAAACTAAGACACATCAACCTTTATGCTAAACAAAGTAAAAGCAACTTATCCAAGTCTAATGTCATGGATGGCGGCAGCCTTTAATTGGGCCGCAGATAGACCACAATCATCAAAGTAATCATCTTCATAATCATGTTAGTCACATGTACCATCTTTCCATTGCTCCAAAATACTACTCTTGTTCACTTCACTACCAAAATAATTAGTCTCGTTAGGATATTCCAGAACTTCATCATCGTCACTAACAGAAACAACCACATTACCTACCTTAGAGAATGGGTTACCCACCTTAGTTGAAGAATCAACCTTTTTTAAAGGTTTACCATCATCATCCACAAGAGTAACCTTATCGTCAATAATTAGCTTTTCAAGCTTTCCAATTTTCTCAATAACAGGAGTAGTACTAGTGCTACCATAATCGCCCAAAGCAAAAGTACAAGGAGAGGCTGAAGTACTAGGCTTAGTAGCCGTAGCCTGCTCCTTCTCCTTACCACTCGGAGGAAAACCATCAACACCCTCCTCACCCAACGAATTCAAAACATCAAAAGGATTGAAAGACTTAGTGTTCATACCCGATTTATCATTGGAAGAAGAAGTCTCTTTTACATGATTACTTGCTCTAATAGTAGTAGTAAATATCTATGTGCATGCAGGATAAACATTTTTCTACTGAATTAATGCATTGTTACGAAAATGTTTTTTGTTATTGATGGGGTATTGGGGTACACAGCTAGCTAGGTCTCAGCCTAGTCTCCGAGTAGTCTACAAATGGCACTAAAAGTGATCATTGGCGTAAAATCTACTAGGTTACCGTAAAGGAATCCGCCAATACACAAAGAGAGACTATCTCATGGAGCCTGACCCTCCGAAGAGTCTTAGACTCCGAACTAAAGATAAACACAGATTATTGCGTGGGCCCTACCACATGGGAAAATTTTGAAACATAGCAAGGAATCATGTTCAATGAAGGTTTGGAACCCTTCGTTTGAAACAGGGCAAGGAATGATCCTCAAATTGTGGTTCGACATGACTAAAATATAACAAGATGCAAGAGAAGAAGAACAAACTTGTTTTAATGGATATATCGCCTAGAAAAATGATTAGTTGCCGCGAGAGAGAGAGAGAGAGAGAGAGAGAGAGAGAGAGAGAGAGAGAGAGAGAGAGAGAGAGAGAGAGAGGGGGAGGGAGGAGAGACAGAGAGAGAGAGAGAGCGAGAGAGAGGGAGAGGGAGGGGGAGAGAGAGAGAGAGAGAGAGAGAGAGAGAGAGAGAGAGGGAGAGAGAGAGAGAGAGAGAGGGGGGGAGGGAGGGAGAGGGAGAGATGGGGGAGAGAGAGAGAGAGGGGGGGGAGGGAGGGAGTGAGAGAGAGGGGGAGGGAGAGAGAGAGAGAGGGGTAAAAAATGATAAAAATAAAAGGTTGAGTATTTATACCATGGGCTTAAGAAATCTGGGTCATACGTGTGTCTACCGAGAATAAAACCACCATTATATTAATTGGTGGGTGCGTGAGGTGCACGAAGGTTGACAAAAATAGTAAAAATAATCAAGTACGTCTTGGAAAAGAAAATTGTGAGGCACCGAAGTTTTGGAGGCTCCGACATTTAAGGACTCGTTTAAAAAATCCCGGCAAAAAAATCGATAGAGTCCGATGCATTATGCTCCGAAGCAGCATAACACATCATACGTGAGGGCTTGATGGTGGACCTTTCCTACGGCCGGAGCCAGACCTCCGAGCAGTCTACAAATGACACTCAAAGTGATCATTGGTGTAAATCCCACTAGGATACCTTAAGAGAATACGCTAATACTACCCTCCGAGGAGTTAAGCCTCCGAAGAGTCTTAGGCTCCCAACTAAAAAACAAACACATAATATTGTATGGATCCTATCACAGGTGACGGGTTTTCAATATTCCCGAGTCCATAACAACTACACATACACAAGAATGTGCTCCCTTCTAACTTATCCGGCTGAGACATGTGGCGTGACCTAGAACTTTCCTAGGATTTGCCTATAAATTCCACCATCATTCTCACATTTCAGATATGTTCTCTCTCATACACACTTTATCTCTCTAAACACATTTCATTTACAATCCGATAACTTATTCTCACACCGGAGCTAGTTTGCAAGGTCTATCCTTGCGCTCTGACTATCGTAGCGTGTTTCTTTGTCATATTTCAGGTCATGGCAAGCTTTTAGAAGTATCTAATTTGCGGATCACGTAGATTCTGATCAAGGTGCAACTGTTGCACGATCAATTAGACAGATAATTTATATCATCTTCATCTTTATCTTATCACGTTTAAGATTGGATTATTAACTTCAGTAGTTTGAGAGTTTACAAATATTGAACTGCATATGTTCTTGTGGAAGTTGTCAACTGATGTTCAAAGCATACGATGATACGACCGCAACTTTTTCTAGCCCAATACATAAATAAGGTTCTAGATTGTATAGTAGTTTGTCGGTTTGTCCATGATATAAGGCCCAGAAGTTTTAGCCCAGAATTTGATAATCATTTTTAGGCTCTTTTTATATTGCAAATGCAAAGAGAAAATAAATAAACTCCATTATAAGGCACAAAGCAGCTATGTATATATTACTGTAATAGTTACGATGTTGTGGCAAAGTGATGGACCGGCTTTGGCTAAGTTGGCATTCGGCGCTCAAAATTCGAAAGTGGTTCTATAGCGGGTGGTGTCAATGTTGGTTACGCTTTGGCGAGTCGATCTATCTCTTTCTTATCATTTTATTTTGGTTTTTTAAAGGATATATGATGTGGCAAAGTGATGGACCGGCTTTGGCTAAGTTAGTGTTCGGTGCTCAAAATTTGAAAGTGGTTCTATAGCGGGTGGTGTCAATGTTGGTTAGGCTTTGGCGAGTCTATCTATCTCTTTCTTATCATTTTATTTTGGTTTTTGGAGAAAAAACTTGCTAACGGTGACTATGAAACAATAACATGGAATTTTTTGTTCGTTAAATAAATAAAACTAAATGTGTAAATTTAGTGTTCATACTCATTTGTTAAGAAAAAAGATTGTTTATATTCGTATATATCCAGTTGTTAAGACGCTCAATAAATATAATCAAACAAGGGGAATACATTTAAAATAGATTATAATGTCGTTTTTTCATTTTGTCCAAGTATAAGTACTTTTTAAAAACATTTAGTATTACATATAGTGTTAAAACATCATCCAACAATTGTAAATGAGCACACACATATAAACGGAAAAGACTATAAACGAACAGATTAAACTGTTCACGAACATGTATGAGCAAAACATCTCTTTGATCGTATTCATTCATTTAGCACATATAAAAGGTATAAAATCTATTTCAACTGTGCCAGTTTATAAAACGAAAATACACGAATTTTTCATTCATTTAAAATAGACAAACTTTGCTAGGTTGTGTTTGTTTTCTTAATAAAATCACTTAATACTTTTTAATAGCCTATAAATCTGAATAGTTAAAAACTTTTGATAATTAAGAGTGTTTGCTTTTTTTTCTCTTGTTTAGATGCATTAAGAGGTTCAAACCTCTTGCCCAACAAGACTTTAAAGTTTAAAGAGAATCTTACTACCTCTTAATCATATACTAGTTTTTTTTTGTGTTTTAATCATTTAGACGTTTAAAAAAACAAACAATATTATTTGATACAAATTCGTAGTTTTTCGTCACAGATTCAGATTCAGATGTGCGAATCAGATTTAGACTCAAAACCTTATAACAAACAAACAACACCAAATATCAAATCCTAAATATTACTATTTGTTAAATTTATAACTCAAAACTGGAACATTAATACTAGAGGGACTGATTTTGTCAATTGTTTATTTCAGATTATACTAGTTTACAAGTTTCAGCCAAGATTGCATAGAGAGTAGAAGATCAAGGGCTAAAGTTTACAAATGGAGAAAGATGCTAAAGATGGACTATATAAGCTCTCATTCGAGGCTTAGGATTTTATAACTCTTTATTAGATTTCACACACAGACTCTTTCAAAGCCTTTATACTCTCTCATACGATCTTGTTGATCTTGTTGTTCATTAGTTTTCTCGCTATTGTTGTAATAGCACTATTATCACTTTAGATAATAGCTTCACACCAGAATACCTGTGGTGAAGTGTTTGGTTGATTCTGATTGAGATCAGTATTGTGTGATCTTGATTTTGTGTTGGATACTCGGTGTAAGTTATGAATTAAGATTCAAGACTATTTTTTTTTTTGTTTATAAAATTTTACATGGTATAAGAGCAAGGCTTTCAATCTTGCTCAAAATCGATTTCTGGAAAATTAAGGTTTCATTAAAACTTTGGGGATTTTCTAAAATTTGTTGATATATTTCAATTAACTTTTGTTAGTTGACAGATTTGGTGTTTAATTGTTCGGATCTAACAGATTTTGTAAAATGCCTAGTATTTTGAAAAATTAAGGCTTGGGTACTTTTGGGGCTTTAACTCTTTAAAGGCTTTTATTTTCGATTAAGTGGGTTTAATCGATAGATCTGGTGGTATTGTTGCATCTTGGAGTGGTTTTGGAAGAAACGCCCAATTTTGAGAAATTAGGGTTTGGTGATTCTTGGATCTGGGCTATTGGTTCGTTTTGGTATCTTCTATCCTTTGACTAAGTGAATCAAGGGTATAATAGGTTTGGTATTCGTTAATTTTATCTTTGTGTGCACTGTAACACCTCTCACACTCTACTTTTTAATTTTATGTCTTTATTTTCTTACATAGACTATTGGAGGATAGGATTGGGAAACATTGAAAGTTGAGTTTTGTTGATTTTTTGTAGTTCTGTGTTATTTGAGGTGTCGTGGTGGTTTATCTATTTATTCTGGTTTTATATATGTTGTTGTGCTTGTATGCGTCCTTGACCTACCACCTTGAGTGGCAAAGAAATCATGGGAACTACTTTTTGTTCCCTTCTTGTTTGTTTGTTTTATTTCTTATATGGGTTGCATCATGTCTGTTCATGGTTATACTAATGATGAATATGAGGCATCTGTTCATTCTCAGGGTGATCCAGTCATCTTAATTGGTAAACTTGATTGTCATCCATTACATTTGCATCCTAATGACTCTGCATCTTTAACTGTTGTTTCTACAAAACTTAAAGGAATTGCTTTTAGCTCTTGAGGGTAAAAATAAGACTGGATTTGTTGATGGGATTTTTAGAAGGTCTAAACTGATGAGGTTTTGGGTTAACAATGGGACAGAGTTAATATTGTTTTGGTTTGGATCTTAAATTCTAATTCTGAAGAACTATTTTTGGGTCAAATCTTTTCTAAAAGAGCTTCTGATGTCTGGAATGAATTAAAAGAAACTTTTTACAGGGTTCATGGGTCTGTTACTTTTAACTTACACCATAAAATTAACTCTTTGTCTCAAATACTATTGCTAAGTATTTTAACAAATTGAGTAATTTGTGGAAGATATTTGATGCTCTAGTGCACTTACCCGGATGTACTTGTCATGCTGCTGTTGATTTTAAAAAGAATAATCAACTTATGAAGTTAATGCAGTTTTTAATATGTCTGGATGATTCTTACATGCAAATAAGGAGTAATATCTTATCTAGAGATCTATTACTTGATATTAAAAGTGCTTATGTTATCAATGTTAGTGAGGAGTCACATGTGGAAACTGGTTCTGAAACTGGAACCTCCCAGATGTCTCAGTATTCTGTGTTTAATTCCAGTGTGCCTGATAAAGGAAATACTCAGAGTTCCCAAATAGGGATGGCAAAAGTACCCGAAACCGATGGGGAAAACCGAAACCCGAACCGGTTGGGTTGGGTTCGGGGGCGGGTTGGCGGGTTTAGATGCGGGTTTGGGTATTGATAAAATTTTTTAGCCGGGTACGGGTTCGGTGACGGTTTCTGGTAATACCCACCCGATTACCCGTACCCGCACCCATATCCGTTTACCCGAATTTATACCCGCTTTATTGGTATTATAATTAATCAGAGTATATATACATTATATATAACTTCTTTCATTATATTTTTTTATATATAAGTATTTCTGTTGCATAACACATTTGTGTTTTGTACATAAATTATTCAAAACTGTTAAAATGTTTGATACGATATTCATTTTCTTTAACTTTTAAAAAAATTGAATAAATTAGGGTGTTTTTCTTAGTTTTTTGGTGGATTTTAGTGTAATTTAATCTTAATATCCGCCATTTTATCCATATAATATTCAATTGGGGATAACCGATACCCGCGGAGAAACCCGAAAAACCGATGGATAATTTAACCGGGTATGCGGCAGGTACGGGTTTGGATATTATAAACGGGTGCGGGTACGGGTACGCTAAAACCCGCCCCAAACCCGACCTGTTGCCATCCCTATTCCCAAACCTCAGGTAACTCCTTTAGACCTCCTAATGTGCCTAGACCTAATAATAATGGGAATAGAAGGACTGATGGTGGTCCTACTCTGGTTTGTGAATATTGTGGTTTTAATAGGCATACTGTTGATTGTAACATATTGGATTTCACAAACACATCACATAACAATATATGGGTCGAATTAGTTTAAGGTTCTAGAGAGAGAAAGTGGAAGATAGGAGCCTTTCTAGAGAGAGAAAGTTACAAAGAAAGAAAGGTTAGATTAAGTGAAAGGTCCAACCCTCTACCTTGGGAGGTAGAGGGTATTTATAGTTACATACTACACGTCCTTCTTCGGACTGTGGATCAGGCATACAGTGGGTAAAGACCCGTCCGTCCTCCACGGTGTTACACTACGCTAAACTAGGCTAATAACTAACTAATAAAACAGTAAATAACGATATGTCTACGAGCTAACATATGCTAGACTATAGATGGGGTGACCGACACTTCACTATGGAATTTCCAATTCCTAACAATCTCCCCCTAAGGGAGGTCACCCCATGTTTACATTTCGAATCCTAGCATTCTAATTTGTCTTCTGTTCTGAGCTCGTAGACTTCAATTCTTCAATGTCCACATTCTTTGTGCTTTAGTAGTGACTCTTCATTGTCCGATTATTTTGTACTTTCAGTGGAGGTCTTTGAACTGATCCACATCTTTGATGATCTTTGAGCTTTCATTGAGGTCATCAGCCACAATAAATCTCTGGATCACCCTTGGTTGTGTTGCCATCATGTGATGTTGTGACTTTCGGACCGACATGCTCACACTTTTTGGATCATGACATCTTTTCATCAGAGTAGCGAAAGCTTTAATGGCCCATGATATTTGCAGCAGCGTAGCGGAATCATAATATAAAAATATCAGAGCCAGGTTATGTAGATATGCACAAGTCATGATTTCTCCAATTAAGTGTAGATGCTGTGAGCATGCAGCTTTGGATTGACTCCTCAATTCTGATCAGCTGCAACCGTCCAAATGTACCTGCAAACAACAGTTAGCAATAAAACACACGAAAGTGTCTTTGATCACTTTCGTTGAATTGAGGTACACGGCCCACGGTTTCCCGTTGATCAGTACAAGTACTGCCTGTGATCAGGTAGGATTCCTAAGAATCTCCTTGACAGGGTTTCGCAGCTGTTCTAGCCGTTCTCAAACCGGAACGTCTCAAAGAAGACAACACGGAGTGAGTGAACCAGCGAATTGAGATTCACTGATTGATGAAAAATTGATTTGAAAACAATCGCGTATTGCTTAGAAGAAAGAGTTTTGTAATACGACGAAGGTTTTATAAGAAAGATCAATTTTCAATCAAAAATAATTTGAAAAGAGTGCACATTTGATGTGCTAGATAAAAGAAGAGATTCGCACATCGAACGGTTTTTCCAAAAGTATTTTTTCAATCAGAGATACTTTTTGTGTTTGAAAACATAAGTACACATTCGACGTGCTAGAGAAAAGAAGGTTTGCACATCGAACGGTTTTTCCAAAAGTATTCGTCAATTCCATTCCTGGACCAAGGTTGATTCAAGACTGAATCTCCTCATCGTTTCTATCCAGTTGTCACAAGCTTGATCTTACGAGAAGATCTCACATGTCACCCACCAAGAGCTTGTTTGATGTTGGCTCTAGAAGGATTTCCATCTTCATTGTGAGTATTTTTACATATCACTCGGATGTTCTGGCAATACCACAAGGATAATGCGTAGGACTCTAAATATATTCTTACTTTCCACAATGTGTGAAACAGCAAGTCTTCATTAATTTTGTGTCCTAATGAGATATTGTGGATGATCTCTTGGCTCTAGACTCAATAGTGCACATTTGGTTCCTATGCCGGAGACTAGGGAGAGGGTCTCCTTCTTCAATATCAACAATCTCTAAGAGAAAGTCGATAGATAATGTCGGTTCCCCGTGAGAATGAAACAAGCCCTTTTAAGAGGAACTTGAGTAGTTTGGGAAGTTTAGTGTAGTGCGTCACTGGGTCCATGACGTCTTGTCTTCAATACCGGTGTTACCTTAGTAACCACCAGTAGCATATGTATTGAACTCGGTTTCTGCCCTAAGGTTGAATTATTAGAGGGCTATTTATTTTCACCCTTTTCACATTCCAATTCTTTTTCATTCTTCAAAACCTTCAGTGCTTACCGAGACTTCATAACAAGAACCTTGTTGGGTTTATTCTAGTACTAGCTCTGTCTCAGTCGGCACTCTTCTCATTTCTCATTTTCTCCTTTTTTCATCATACCTAAGGACTCTACACTATCTAGTGGATTATCCCTGGGTAGATCCCTCCGGTTCTGGCGGATCGTGGGAACTAATACCTAACCTCACCATCCTTATAACTCCATACATAAAGTAAGATGGTCGGTCTTTTGGTACAGTTCATTCTTCCTTGAAACCAATTGAAAAATCATTTGGAAAAACAATCAAGGTACTTGTGATACGAAATCAAAGCATTTTGTACCTTAATTGTTTTGATCATTTTAGAAATGCTCCCCCTCAACATGTGCATGTGATTTTATAAATTGTTTAGCACATGGAGGCAAGATTTCTTTTGAAATAAATTCTTGATCACAATTTCCATGGAAAAAAGCCATTTGATTTTCTTGGTAACATTCTCCTCCTCAATATGTGCGTAGGATATTTTAAATCATTTTATCACATAGAGGAAAGAGTTCTTTGAAGTACATCCATGATTACAAAAGCCATTAGGAAACCATTTGCTCCCCCTCAATATGTGCATCGATAAACGAAAGAGTTTAGCACATATTAGAGAGAACTAGCACTTTTGAATCAAATCGATCATCCGTTATCAAATTTCATTATTAAATCACAAATTCTCCCCCGATCAAAAATATCAAACCCTTTGAGATTTTGGATCCCAAGTGATTTAATAAGGTTTGGAAAACATGGGAGAATATGTGCCTTGTTTAAATACTCTTCTTGTTTTTGAATAAATGCTCCTCCTCAACATGTGCATTGTATATTTGAAATCGTTTGGCACATGGAGGCAGGAGTGCCTTTAAAGGACTAAAACCAGTTCCATTAAAACAGATTTGAGATTTAAATCATGATCTCTCCCCCGATCAAAAATTTCAACCCTTTTGAGATTTGTGATCACAATTGATTTAACTCATTTAAATAAGTTTGGAGAAAGACGTGGCAAGATTTAATTTTGAAAAATGACTGATAAGGACCAATTATAGACATTAAAGATTGTTAGTGTCAGGTATGGTAGTTTTTAAGAGATCTTTTAAGTAAAACAAAACAATTTCACAATCAAACAAGAACAGAAAAAAATTTCATTTTGAAAGATCTTGAATCAAAAGAAAGATCATACCATGACATAACATTAAATCTTTAGATCACCACTTATTTTCGTACAAATCCGGACTTTTATGAAGCAATATTGTTTGAAAATAATTTATTTTAAATCACTCTCCCCCTCAATCGATGACCGTCGTCGTTGATTGAGTGACTTAGGTTTTGATAAAAATGAAGTCCGGTGATTTTCAAAATTAAGTCCAATTTATTTTCAAAAACAAATATTTTTCCATTTTTCAAAACAATATTAGTTAAAAATTGTTTAAATAAAATGGTATAATCATAATTATCCTGCACAAAGATACGTTAGGTGGTTGAGCTGCTTCTATTGATGTTGCTGCTGTAGGGCTTGGAAGAAAAACCGTCTGCTGATGCAGTGAGACTTCTTACGTTGCATTTTAATGCCAACTTAGGTCAAATTTAAGCTCCGTTTCTTCAATCACTTAGAAGAAAAACCATCTGCTGATGCAGTGAGACCTCTTACGTTGCATTTATGCCAACTCTTCATAGAAGTCCAATTAAGCTCCGTTTCTTCATTTGTCAACCCAAGATATAGTTACCCTTTCCTTTTGGCATCCAATCATCTTCAATTGTGGGATCCAGATCAGGAACATTCTTATATACCAATATACCTGCATACGTTAGTGAACACACATACAGATATATGGTGGTCGACATCACCCAAACAACAATCGACTAATTCAAGTCAATTCAACATATCAATCAGTTCATATAAGGTATGGGAATAATGTGTTCATCAAACTATAATCATCTAATCCTAACAATCATATCCTAGGCACCTAGTCCTTCAACGTAGGTTAACATCATTTTCAATTAAGCATATAGGATAATTAGATAATCTCGTTAGATTATATAGATTTGAAAACATTCTCCCCCTCAATCAATGACTCATTTTTTAAAAAATTTAAAAGCGCTGAAGTCATTGATTGAGTTTTCAATTATTACGAAAACTCTGAAAATGATTGATTTGTAAGCAACTCATTTTCCACCCTTTTGTAAAACACCAAATATTTTTCTGAAGAATTTTAGATGGAAAAACATTTGTGTAGGAACAGCAGTCCTTCGACATACTTTCCTTGTTTATGTTTTAGGATAAGTGCACGATATTTTTGAAAATATGTTTAGTGCAGCACTTTCCTTCCTTGAAAAACGGGTTGCTATCTGAAATAATAGCAAGCCATTGTTTAAGTGCGGGTCACAGTCTAAAGTAACTGCAAGCCACATTTTGAGACATGTTTAGAAAGAAATATATACACCTCCTGCTCGAACTTCATCTAAAGTCCCGTGCCATTATTGAATGACATTTCTAAGACCGTAGATGTTATCGATACCAGAAGACATGTCTTGAGAAAACATATTTTTGGTATTTTTCAATTTTCTGATTTTTATGGGCTTTTGTTGATTTTATATTTTTCTATTTTGTTTTTGTTGGTTTTATATTTTTGTATTTTGCTTTTTGAAAAATATTTACAACGATAGAGAAATAGTTTAAGAAGATGATGATACAAGTACCGAGATAAGGAAATCGTTCAGCACTTTGTAGAAGATAGAAGACATCATCTCTTAAACTTTCACCACCAAAGCATTCGAGGCTTCTAATAAAATCGTCTGAACATGAGCCTTCTCAATTTGAATCTTTGGTAGCTTCCCCCCAAACCGAAAAACATCGAAAAAAGACCATTTCCCTAAGAAGTAGAGTTGAAGACAAAGCGGTCTCATTGAATGAAGCTCAACACCCCGAAGAACTTGAGAACACCGAAGTAACAAGTTGAAACATTGATCGTCTCAATGGTTATCAAATCCGGAATAACTGATTAAGACCGATCACATGAACCTGTTGTGCGTCCCCGATGTACACATTACTCTTCGAGATTGACCAGTTGTCTATTCAGGGGAACAATATATCAACATCTTCATTTTACCAAGTGAATTCCAGTTATCTTCCATATTACCAATCAGCCCATAATGTACACAAGTACCCAACCAGAGTAGAGACAACGACATCCTTATAACTGGTTGAATCACTGATCTTCTCTGCAGATGTCAACTCTTGAATAACTGATTAAGCTCGATTAAGTGATCATGTTGTATGTCCCTGATGTACATAAATCTCTCCCCTGATGGTTGCGATCTCATCGAAATCATCATTACATAGTGTACATAAAGCAGTAACCAGAAGCACTTTATCATAATCATATCGAAGATTTCGATAAGCAATATCATCTTACGCTCCAAATATTCTTCTCATATTTCTTCCAACTGAACACTGAAGTAACACATACCAAAAGTCTCCAGAGACCACTTCCCCCAAATAGTTGGAATAATACACCAAAGGCTACGAGTTAAACACTGAGTTTCTCTACGGTCATGACCATTGTCTTTCCGGGATAACTTCAATCAGGTAGAACTGTTAAGTTCATCATGTGTACTCGTTGAGCTTTTAGATATATGTCTCCTTCCCCCTTGCTGGTTTTGATACCTCAGAATCAGCAAAACATAATATACCCATAAACTTGAAATCTTGTGAGAAGAACTCAAATAACGCAAATGAATCCTGTGAGAATCAACTGCTACAGAAACTCTCTCTGACTATCTTTATCAACCCATATGTAGACAATTTGAAGTGACCACTGTTGAAGAAAACCCGATATACCAAACTTGAAACTGAAGTCGAATTCCCTGCATTTGTATCTTAAGCTTGCACTTAATGATGGAAGAACGGTGTCGAGAATCTATGCTTCAAACAAATCTCTAAGTACTCACTACTCAAACAGAGTATGAGACATTAACACCTCTTGAGATTATCCACATCGTCATCAGCATGTGACATTGAGTAAAACAACGTAACTCATAATAGTGATAGTTAACCAGGTCTTCAACCAACCACCCCGACTGCTGGTAACTAGATAAACCAAATCTTCAACTCAAATTCTTAAGCCCGAGCAAGTTATCAAATAAGAACACGCCTTTGTGAAAGACAACTTCAATCTCAAATAAGTGATAAATGATTAACTCTGAAGTCATCAACTTGTGTCAAATGCCCAGCACGTGAAAAAAACATACAATCGGATGTACATTGACCCACTGAATGAACCGGAACAAATGATTCCTCAACATCAATGCATTCTTCCTTAAAAGTATACATGTAGAGACTGATCTGGAAGATTCACCAATAATGTCTTCGAGCGGATGAGGTAGTCATTTTCCTTTAAGTTCATGTGGTTGATTTATAGCGTGCACATTGAGAGGAACAATAATCCGTAAAGATTTGGCAAAGGAATACCAAAGAGCGGATCATTATTCATGAACAATAATCCGTGAAGATTTGGTAAGGAATACCAAAGAGCGGATCATTATTCATGAGTGCAACTGCAATATTATGATAGTCATTATCAACGCCTTGAGGAATAACTGGAGATTGGGCTTCTTGAGTAGTCTGAGAAGTACTTCTTAGATGAGCAACATTCGTTAGCGGTTAGAAATACTCATCAAACATATCTTGAAACAATGAATCCCAAACAATAAATCCTATTTATCCTTAGTAAGTGAAACATTAGGCATTGGAGGAGAGAAACATGAAGTTGCCATCAACATCCATCAACATGTAGTAAATTCACTCTTCTCCCCCTCAAAAATTGCATCCGAAGTTGCCATTTTTGATTTAACCAAGTGAATAAGAATATACACCAATGAACGTAGATCCAATTGATGACTGAATGAGCATGGGACAAACATGAAGCTTGTTGATGAAGAATGTCGATGAGAATGGACATAAACATGAAGATTTCTCTTTTTCTGAAGATAAAGCGCACTGAAGCGTACACCTTTCTTTTCTATGAGGAACGGGGCCTGAAGTGTTATCTGCAGACACCATAGTGTTGAAGAACGAGGCCTGAACTGATGTGAACAGACGTCATAGCAGATTGAATATCAAGGTTGAGTAACTTGAACCCGTGAGTAATGAGATATCAATCCATTTGTTATCCATACTTTAAGCGAGTCCCTGTAGTGAAGGATCGAAGTATCTGCAACTGAGTAAGGAGTACCTGCACTAACATTACAAACTTGATTGCATATATATATTGGTTAGTGACATTAGTATCCAAATCCTTTGGGGCTTCACTGTCAACCTTGATTTTGCCATTGGAAAATAGCTTTTCGGTAGGTATCCACCTAAGTCTAGCATCCTTAAACATTCTACCTGATGGTATCCACTTATGGCAAGGTCTAGGAGTGTTAAGCTTCTTATGCACAGTGGAGGACTTATCGATATTCCTAGACTCCAAAGATTTAGCAGTTGGTATCCATCTAGGCAAAGTTTTTTGTTTGTTTTGCTTCATAACATGTTGAACCATAGTCACGTTAGTAGTCTTAGTGGATTGTACCTTAGCATGTGAATTAGGAGATTGTACCCTAGGTCTTGCACCTAAAATTCCGTCTTTTCGAATCTGTGCCTTTTTCCTAGCTTCTTCTAGATAATAGTTCTTCCACAAGTCATTCATATTATATGAATTCTGGGTTTTAATGCTTGATTTTGACACTGTTTTCGAACTATTCCTAGTGGTGCTGGGAGTAGAAGTGGCTACTTGTTGAGGGTTAACTGAACTAGAAGCCTTATTCTTAGGTAACTCAGGTGAAGTGACTGGTTTTGACAAAACTTTTATCGCATAAACTTGGGAGGCAAACCGTGTTTTTGAAAATTTTGGTCTTTCGGATATAAACGCAGTAGGCTGCCTAACAACGGGCCGGTTTCTAATGGGATGAGAAACTGGTTTCCCCAAGGTTGATGGTTTTGTAAACTTAGTGTTCACACTTTTCCCTACAGTTTTCCTAAGCTCATTTTTTAAGGCAACAATAACGAAACTCTTTTCCTGAAGTTGAGCTTTGAGTTCATCAATTTTTGCTATCAAAGAGTTTGATTGTTCCATTGACTTAGTTCTAGCTTCTTTGACAGAGTCACTTAGTTCTATGTGATGCTTTCTCAAAGACTCATTTTCCTTTAGTAATTTGGCCACACAAACCGCTAATTCATCATTTCTCATTTGAATATCATCAATAACATTAACATCAGAATTACTTGTAACCAAATTACTTTTCACATGCATATCAGAAAAATGTTTTTTCAAATTGTTGATAGTCGAGTTGTTGGCTTGAAGCTGAGCTTTTAAATCGTTTATTTCAAAAAATTCACGAAATTCAGGAAATTCCGGATTTTTACATGGTTTCTTAGTTTGAAAACTTTCCTCCTTTCTTTGTATTGCAATTTCAAGAGAAATGCAATGTTTTTCAAGTTTTGAGAATTTGTTTGAAAGTTCATCAAAAGCCTTTTTATCAACCATATCATTTGTTTTGAATTTATTAGCCTCAGCCTCAACCAAGGAACATTTATCAGAATCATGTTCAGTATTAAGATCAGTTTGTTTAGGTACATTAGCAGATGCACTATGTTGAACAGTTAATGGTACCTCATCACATGACACCTGCTCATTTGTCGGTCTGATATTTGCATCCACATCATGTGTAACAAGAGTCACTAAACAACTGGCTGTTTCAAACTTAATCGCCTCTGAGCCTCTGTATTCAGTGTCAACTGATCCATCATCCGATGCCTTACCGATCTCAACACTACAATCTATTGATTGTACCCGACTTTCATTCACCTTTCTGATCACCGCATCCACTTCTTGTGTGACCAGAATTACTGAGTAGCTGGTTACATCATTCTTAGCTGTCTCTGATATTCTGCATTCAGCAACACCCGACCTTACAACTGATATATTACCCGACTCATCACAACTATCTTTCAACTGCACCTGACACTCATCCACTTTTTCATCTTTATGTGTAACTTCCTCAATGTACTTCTCCACATTATCCATGAGTTGGATGAATGTCTCAATGAACACGCTAATTTCCATTCCAGTGTGTCTCTTGAAAGACATTTCAGTCAGGTCTTGATCATAATCTGATGTAAATTCCCCACTTATGAATGACTGAAATTGGTTGTGGATCACTTGAAGTGCAGCACTGGAACTATCCTTTTGAACCTTTTCTTTATCAAGTTGTTGTTCTAATTGTTCTAAGTTCAATAGTAATGTTCCCGTTAATGTGGATAAGTCTTGACGGAAAATGGCAATGCATGTTCGTTCCATTCTTATCGGTGTGAGTAACATGAGGTGTGAGTGAAGTTGTTGATAAGGTTCAATGCTACTTTCCTTTTGCATGGCATTCTGTAGCCTAAACAGGTGCAAATCTTTCTCATTGGACTCAGAGCATGAAGAACTCACATCATCATTGATTGATTCAATCATCTTTAATCGTTCAGTGAAGCATACATTATCATTGTTGTCTACAGCATCATAGAATTTAAGTACTTCTGAAATTACTGGGTCAGTAGTGTAAGACATGATGTTGTAGTATACACGGGATTTTACAAGTCTATGATTTAAACCGAGAAATAGATTCTTTCGCGGGATTTTACAAAATCAAGAAGAAACCGTGATATAGAGACCAATAGAACATGTTAAGATAACTGATGGATCGACACAATGATAGACAATTGTGTGTTAGGTCTTATGGTTGTTTGTAGGATTAGCAGAGATGTTGTTTGGTTGAGATTTGGATTGGTTTATGCGTGATTTTTCGGAGAAATTTAGGTCTAAAAGCATAAAAACCTCAATAACTTCTGTTCGGAGCGGATTTAGGCCTCGAAGGTTGCCCCGTTCATTCGGCATGCCATTCTCCTCATTCTCACAGTCGTTTTGATGGGTAGAACGCTGAAAATGGAGTTACGGATCAAAAGTTATAGCCGTTTGAAGTTTTGTCGGGAAAAGTCAACAAGTCGCTAGAGACAAGTCGCTATAAACCTTGAGAAAGTCGCTAAGAATCCTTGAACCAAGTTGCTAAGCACCAAGTCGCTAAGTATTATGACAACAAGTTGCTAGACACAGTTAAGTTGCTAAAGAACAACTCGCTAAGATCCAAGTCACTAGTATCAAGTCGCTAACAATTTACACTACAACTCGCTAACAATTTATGAAGCAAGTCGCTAACCTCACCAAGTCGCTAGCCGTAGTGGAGAATCCACTAACTTGTACTATTTTTCGGCTTGTCTCAATAGACAAGTCGCTAGGCTCAAGTCGCTAATAACAAACACTGTAACTCGCTAACTTTTACTGAAGCAAGTCGCTACGATGAAAAACACTACGAGAACCAAGTCGCTAGCAAGAAAAACTTAAAAAACACAATTTTCAATCCAAAACAAGCTCAACCACAATGATTCAAGCTTTCCAAATCAAAACCCAAGCACTTACAATAATTCTAAACACAAAAGTATAATCAAAATCCAAACTTTAACACAAGAAATGATCCAAATGATGCAAAAACCACTAAAGTTTTTCAAACCCAAAAACCATATAAAACCACTAGAAATCCAAGGATATGTAACATAGATGATCAAACCATGGCTCTTGATACCATTTGTAACATATTGGATTTCACAAACACATCAGATAACAATATATGGGTCGAATTAGTTTAAGGTTCTAGAGAGAGAAAGTGGAAGATGAGAGCCTTTCTAGAGAGAGAAAGTAACAAAGAAAGAAATGTTAGATTAAGTGAAAGGTCCAACCCTCTACCTTGGGAGGTAGAGGGTATTTATAGTTACATACTACACGTCCTCCTTCGGACTGTGGATCAGGCATACAGTGGGTAAAGACCCGTCCGTCCTCCACGGTGTTACACTACGCTAAACTAGGCTAATAACTAACTAATTAAAACAGTAAATAACGATATGTCTACGAGCTAACATATGCTAGACTATAGATGGGGTGACCGACACTTCACTATGGAATTTCCAATTCCTAACATTGATAGATGTTTTAAATTAATTGGATACCCTGCTGATTTTAGAAAAAAGAAATTCTTCTATTGGTTCAAATAATAATAATCAGGGTGTTCAAAATTTTAACAAAAGGTTTATAAACAACAATACTTATGTTGTTTCTAGCTCCACTTCTACTTTTTCTGATCAGATTTCAAAATTAATATCTTTGGTTAAAGAAAACTATATTAGCATTGATGGCAAAGGCGAAGGAATACATGCCAATATGGCAGGTATTGTTTTTAACAAAAGCAAATTTTTTAACCAGAATTTTGAAAAAATATTTTGTTCCAACAGTCATCATCAATCTGCACTTGTGCAGACTGGTATAATTGTTGATTCTGGTGCTAAATAACATTTAACATACACTGATAAGGACTTAGTTGATGCAATTGACATTTCTTACCTTAGGATAAAGGTTTCTCATCATAATGGAACATAAGCCTTTATTACTAAGGTACGAAACTTAATTCTTACTGAATGCTTAACTATGTATGATGTGTTGGTTGTTTGAGAGTATTGTGTTAGTCTTATGTTTGTTCATAAAGTGGCTAGAGACAACAAAATTATTGTTGCCTTTAATGAGTCAAATTTTTATGTTTTATCTCTGGATTTGAGGGATCTGAAGCTTCACGGGATTGGTAGACAGTCTGATGGTTTGTATTATTTTAATAAAAACAAAGGTATTTTATTGGAAAATGAAAAAAAAAAAAAAAAAAAAAAAGGTATTTTTTGGTTTGTCTAAATATATTTGGCATTGCAGACTTGGTCATTCATCTTATCAAGTCTTGTCCGTCTTAAAAAATGATATTAATTTCAATAAAGAGGATGATGCTTTAATGTGTGAAATTTGTCAAAAAGCTAAACAAACCAGAGAACCTTTTTCCTTTAAGTGAGCACAGATCTACTGGGTTTGTTGAACTTGTTCATCTTAACCTTTGGGGACCTTACAGGATTGTTAGTAAGGAAGGTTATAGATATTTCTTGACCATTGAGGATGACTTTACCAAGCCTGTGTGGGTTTATTTGATGAAGTCCAAATATGAAGTGTTTGATTGTTTCAATACATTCTTTAATCTAATAAAATACAATTTAAAAAGACTGTTAAGACTTTTAGAAGTGATAATTGTACTGAGTTTATTAATAAGAGATTTTCTGAGTTTTGTGTTTCATGAAAGAACTAAACAATTCGAAATTGATTTACACTTTGTAAGGGATAAAATTTTGTCAGGTGTTATAAAAACTAAAAAAGTTCAATTTGCTGAATAAACTACAGATGTATTTACAAAAGGATTAGATAAGTTACAACATGAAAAAATGGTTTCTAAACTTGATTTTTTTTATGTGTTCCATAATTGAGTGAAGGGGGGATGTTAAATTTATAACTCAAAACTGGAACACTTATACTAGAGGGACTGATTTAGTCTTTATTTCATATTATACTAGTTTAAAAGTTTCACCCAAGATTGCATAGAGAATAGAAGATTAAAGTTGACAAGTGGAGAAAGATGTTAAAGCTGGAATATATAAGCTCTCATTCAAGTTTCACCCAAGATTGTGATATATATATATATATATATATATATATATATATATATATATATATATATATATATATATATATTGTTATGAAAAATGTAAATCACGTGTGATTTACTCTTTGCTGTTATAAACTAAACCACATGTAATTTTGTTTTAATCTAAAAATGAGTAAATCACACATGATTCTTTTTTTTGCTGTGATTCGTGTGTAAATCACATGTGATTCACTTTAAAAAATATGTTGAGGTAAAATCACATGTAATTTGAGGTAAATCACATGTGATTTGCATATCAACAAACGTAAAAATACAAGTAAAACAATAAAAAAAATGCTTATGACTTTAGGTCCATTCTAACAAAAGCACCTAGAATCAACATATTCATATCAACACTAGAAAGTTCAGGTCCATTCTAGTTACTTTAGGTATCCAATTTTACTTTACATTGCATACAGTCTAATTAGATTAATGTATTCATCATACAATGGATATCGTTTTTGTAATAATAATAATAATAATAATAATAATAATAATAATAATAATAATAATAATAATAATAATAATAATAGATTATATTATATTAGATTCTTTTCACAGCACCTCGCTATATCCTTTTGTTATGAAAGGTTAGGAAAACAAAGTGCCTTATATTAGATTATATTATATTAGATCCTTTTCACAGGCCATCTTGATCTTCTTGATCCTTCAACATCCTCTGTTGATTTGTTTCGATTTATTGCCTATGATCTTATCACGTTTCTTGTGATACGGTTTGTACATACTTTTTCTAGGGTTTCTTTAGTCGTTCGCTGTTAGGGTTTCGGTTTTGAAACCTGTTTTTATTTCGTTTTTCCTGCAATTGTGAGGTCTGCGCATTGAGAATGGATCTTCCTCAACCTGTATTGAGATTGTTGTTGTTTGGGCTGCGTTTTTGCTTGGTGTTTGGTTTTGGGTGTTTACCACAAAGTTTTGCTTTGAAACGTTTTTGGTATTACTGCCTGCTTCTCTACGCTGGGTGGTAAGGTGGTTTTGACAGTTATCACACGGTTTTGATACGTGCATCTTGTTTGGTTGCTCTAGGTTTTGGCTGCTTCAGGTTGCTCTCGCACTTTCACTTGCATGGTAGCTACTTTTGGTATTTGTTGGTTTTCCTTTCTCTTGTTTACGTACTAGAGGTGTGGTTATAAGTGGTTTTGGTTTTGTTGCTTTGTTGAAATGCCGGTTGTTAGATTTCACTGTCCCTTTGTGGGTCTTGGTGGATGTCAGGACGGTGGTGGTAATGGGCTTACTAAAACATCTTTGATCACACACTTGCGTGACCGGAATTTTAGCGCTGAGGCCCTTGCTACCACTAAGCAGTCTCTATTGTCGGATTTGGCTATTTTCGAAAGGACTGAGGTTACTCTTAAGCGTATGGGGTTGTGGTTATGTGGTGATTGTTTCAAAACGCATACTTTCCGGACTAAGTGTCGTCATGGTACAGGGTCTGATTTTGTGTCTCCTCCTGATTGTGGTGATGGTGTTGTTCGGTTCGTGTTACATGATCTCACCAAACCGCTGATTCCCTCCCAGGTAGCCATTGTTGAGGATTCGGTTTTGGATGTGCTTAGTGGTTTTGATTTACCCCTTCTTGATACCTTATTCTCTAAGGGATTGCGGACTGTCAAATCCATCCCTCCCAAATTTCGGTTGGAGTTCTCTTGAACTTTGAAAAGAGCTCTTGATAAGGTGATCTGCACGCCTGATGACATTTCTTGTTGGGTAGGTTTGTTTATCCTGCCTCTTTGTCTTCTTAAAACCTTTTCCCCGAGGAGTAGTCAAGAGGGTAGGTCGGCCACTAAGCGTCAACGCCAGGAAGAGTATATTCTTAATTCTATTCATGCATGGGCTCTCCTGGTGGTAGTTTGCAGGTTGTGCGTGAGGTTTTAGCCGAACCTTCTCCTTTATGGTCTAATATTGATGATTACAGTTTGGATTTGGATGACCGTAATGTCAAGCAATGTAAGAGGAAGATCTGTGATGGTCATTATACTACTGCGGTCAGAGTTCTTTCGTTTTCTGGTATTGCACCTTATGATGTTTCTACTCTTGAGGACTTAAAAACTAAGCACCCTTTTCAGTCTGCTCCTTCCTTGCCTGATATTCCCATTGATCATCATCACCTTACCGCATCTCCTTCTACCGTTCTTGACATGATCAAGAGTTTCCCTCGTGGTACTTCTTGTGGGCGGGATGGGTTGCGCGCCCAACACCTATTGGATTGTTTGAATGGTGCAGCTGTGGCTATTTCTGATGAGTTGATCATTTCTATTACCCAAGTGGTGAACCTTTTTCTTGCTGGTAAATGCCCGAGGGTGCTTGGTGAGTACATTGCTAGTGCTCCTCTCACACCCTTGGTCAAACCAGGAGGGGGTATCCGTCCTATTGCTGTTGGGACTGTTTGGAGGCGTTTAGTTTCCAAGGTATGTGCTTCCATGATTGGTCACTCTTCTGACAGTTATTTAGATGATCTGCAATTTGGTGTTGGTGTGTCGGGGGGAGGGGAGGCTATTCTTCATGCTGTGAATTGGTTGGTTGAGGACCGGGGGGTGATATTGGCTTGTCTATGTTGTTGGTTGATTTTAAAAACGCCTTCAACATGGTGGACCGGGCTGTTATGTTACGTGAGGTACGGCTTCATTTTCCGGCTATTTCGCAGTGGGTTGAATTCTGTTACTCCAGCCCTGCCAGATTATATTATGGTGAGCATACTCTTTGGTCTCATCAAGGTGTGCAACAAGGTGATCCACTTGGGCCTCTTCTTTTTGCTTTAGTGTTACATCCCCTGGCATGTAAGATTAGAGGTTCTTTTGACCTTTCTTTTCAAGCTTGGTATCTGGATGATGGCACTATTATTGGTGATACCTTGGTTGTGGGTAAGGTTTTAGAGTTGATTATGAGGGATGGACCTTGTCGTGGCTTATATCTCAATGTTGATAAAACTGAATTTTTTTTGCCACAGGAGGACCCCAAAAGCAGGTATGATGGTGTTTTTCCCCCCAATATTTCTCGCCCCTCACATGGTGTTAAATTATTGGGTGGACCTGTTAGTATGGATTTTGAGTTTGGTAGTAAGTTGGTTCTGAAACGGGTTGCTAAAACTATTGAACTTATGGAGGCAGTTGCAAAACTTAATGACCCTCAATGCGAGTTGTTGCTACTCCGTACATGTGCTGGTATTTCTAAGTTATACTTTTCTATGCGCACATGTTCTCCTCTGGTCTTTGGCTGTGCTCAGGTTTCTTTTGATGCGGCACTTCGTTCTTCTTTGGAGCGTATTGTCACTGCTTCTGGGCCCGGTTTTGGTGATTGGCAGTGGAGACTTGCCACCTTACCCTTTGCTTTTCGGGGGCTTCGTTTATATTCTGCAGGTGATGTCTTGAACTATGTCTTCCTTGCTTCTAGACTTCAATCTGCTAGCCTACAGTCTAAGCTTCTCCTTAGTTCTAGTATTGTAACTGATGGTCCTTCTTTTGATGATGTGTCACAATTCTCATTTTCCGGTCATTTCTCATATTCCATATTCATCATTTCATAACGGTTTGTGCATGGTTTTTCATTTCACATTAAACGTTATTTCATAATTAATTAAACGTTATTGTGTAAACATTATTTTTGAACATTTGACCCGATACTTCCAAAAATTTTTCTAATATATTTTAATACTCATATTAAGATTTTAAAAATGTTATTATTAGTTTACCCAGTGTTTTAAATCTATTTCGTATAAAAATTGTTATATTTATATAAATTACGACGTTTTCTTAAATTCAACCCGATAAATAATTATTCAATCAAATCTTTCAAGAAAAGTGTTTTTATAATCTTTATGACCTAAATATATTTTATCCTGACCCGTGAAATTTATTTTATCTAACGCTACCTTAAATATTCAAATGTGTATACAACTTACTAATATTACTTAATAATACTACAAGTTACTACTATCCTCAAATAATTTACTTCTACTACATTTATACTTTTACACAATAATAATATATATATATATATAATGTAAAAGGATATGTACATGCATTATTTATTACATGATCTTCCAAGATTTTCAAGATATTGTTTACATAAGTCTACACTCCAACTCTTGGTCATTCATTTCAATAATGCAAAGTGTTTAGTCAAGTTCTTCTTCCCTCTTCTTCCTCTCATATATCCGGCCATCATAGGTGATCAAGGGGTGATCATCAAAATTTTTCTACTCAAGTTCTACACAATCTAGTAACACTCTTTGTTTAGGTTTTGAAATAAAAACCTAGGGTGTTTAGGATAATCCTTGGTTCACTAAACCTCATCAAGCAATTTGTAAGCATAAAACTTCATCTCTTACTTTTCAATATATATTTTTCATACATTTCATGAAGTCCATATGATCATATTTGCTCAAGTTGTAGTTTTTATTCATGTTTATCAAATTGTTATCACCCATATGTGCTCTATAAATATTTATAACAAGTATGTACTAGTTACAAGTAGATAAAAATGGTAATTTTAAAATAAGCGCGGAAGCGCTGTCGAAATTTATAATTTTTCCGAAAAGTTAGTCATTTTTATAAGTTTTATTAAAGTTTTAGAAAATAGATTTTTAGTTATGAACGTGGCCTTTTGAACGGACTAAAACGGAGTTATAACGAAAAATATACGTGGTTTCCAAGTTACGATTTAAAAACTATAATTTTCCGGAAAATATTCATGCAGTCCGAATTTTAACTGACCCAAACAGTGGCCGTAAAATTTCTGTGAAGTCTCCGAAGTTTAAAAATATATTAGTACTCTTCATTACCTTCGCGTGGATATAAAGAACTTGAAAAACGGACTTAAAACGAGTGAGTTATGGTTAACCGAACTTTGGGTAAAAAACGTGCTGAAAACACTATTCACAGCTTTTGTAAGCTGTCAGGATTTTTAATCGAGATTTTGAGGGCCTAAACGGACGTTTCGGGGGAAATGGACGTTAAAAACGAGTTAGTTTTCCTATGTATATATTACGTCAAGTCTCATGTAAACTGATTTTTCAATTACTAAAACCGTTACATAGTTTAACTATATTTTCACCATTAGCTCAAAAGTATTTATTTTCGACATGAAACCGTCACACATTCGAGTAACAATATTTATATATAACTAGTTTTCAAGTAGCATATTGGGTGATACGTTTTCAAAATCATGCATTCACGACAACATATCATAACTCGAGTCATAACATTCATTTTAGGTCGCGGATAGTTTCCGAGCCTCACTTTCGTGCACTTCATCTTGTTAGCATATCAAACACATCAGGTGAGTTCATACCCCACTTTTACTCGTTTAAATTCTTACAAACTATTTGGGGGAGATACATGCTTAAATACTTGTTTCATTCTTGCGAATACTCAAACCATTTATACAATTTTGTTACAATATACTTCTTATACACTTTGGACATTATGTGTGGTTTATTGCGATATGTGCCTTAATGTGCTAAACTAGTTTTCAATTGTGCAACAACATACAAACTTTAGCAACTGGTTAACTCCTGCGGGAGCCGGCAGAGAGGTATTGATAGTACTATCGGGCTGACGCCCCCACCCTTGTGTCCTTGATAGACGAGACCTTGGGTGAATATAATCTGTTATTCAAGTGATTCATGTAACACAACAAACAAGTTAAACTTCGTCGTGAGGTTCAGTTGGCTGTGATTCTTTGCATTAAGTTTATGTATATATATCGTATGCACCTATGTCCTACTTACAAACAAGATTGACAATTACATATTTTGGCAATGGATTGTAAACACACAGGTTGCAAGTTTTGTATGGGCGGAACTTGGAACTGAGTGGATTTGCAAGGCCTTTGCTGCATCAACATTTCTTATAGACTTTTTCAATTCAATTTCAACAAACTTATGAACTCACCAACCATTGTGTTGACACTTTTTAGCATGTTTATCTCAGGTCTTAAGGTGATAGCATTTCATGGAGCTTTTGGGTCGCATGGCATACAATGAAGTCTTGTGTTTTTAACAATTACCATTCGACATGTTTTGTAAACTCTTTGTGTATTATCAAACTTTGGGATTTCTTGCTTGTAAACTTTAACTTATTTATCGAATGGTAAACTTTTCAAAACGTCTCATTATAGAGGTCGTTTTCTGTATCCATACTTTGTGCTATGACGTTATACCCCAATGACACTATCGTTCCGCTGCGATATTTTGGGGGTGTGACATGATGCTCTACATACTTTTAATGTGAATATGGATATTGACCTTTTGAGTAACCCTAGCGAGGTCGCTGCCCCCAAACTTATGAAGAAATTGGCAGATATATATTTCGTTCGGGTTACCCAATCTGTTGAGTCTACTTTCCATCTTTCTCCTCGACAGATGGCTTTATGGAGTTCACTAAAGGAGGATCATACTTCGGATTGGCTTAGGGTGGCTCCGATATCTGGACTGGGACAAACTATGAATGCCAGGGCTTATCATTGTGTGCTATGCTATCGTTTGGGTGTTCTTCTTTTCACTGTTCAGGTACCGTGCTCAGCTTGTTCTAAGGTTTTTTCTGGAGATATTTATGGGGATCATGCTATTTAGTGCGCGGGTATTGCTGGCATTAAACATCGGCATAACCTTGTGCGTGATGTTCTTGTGGATATATGCTCTCGGTCCGGAATTTCTGCTCGTAAGGAGGTGGATATTGGGCTTTGTGGAGATGGGGACAGATCCTTGCGCCCAGTTGATATACTGCTTTTTTCTTGGGACAGTGGGCGTGATGTATGTGTTGATCTTACGGGATCGTCGCCCTTGACGCAATCTGGGATGATTGATTTTATGCCAGGGCGAGCGGTCATTGATGTTGCACGACGTAAACGAGTCAAATACGATGCTAAATGTGCGGATATTGGATATGGGTTTCTCCCCTTCTCCTTTTCTTCTTTTGGGGAACTTGAGAAGGACGTTGTAACCTTGCTAAAGCGTATTCGACGATTCTCTATGACTCAAGACATTGGAGCGCGTGCGGCGGTTCATATTTTTAATAGGATTGGTTTTGATATTGCTAGAGGTGTGGGGGCCCAGTTAGTTTCTCGGCTTCCCACCAATTTTTTGTAAATCCTATGATTTTCTAATAAAAGTGTTGTTATAAAAAAAATAATAATAAAAAGAAAATAATAATAATAATAATAATAATAATAATAATAATAATAATAATACTCCCTCCGTCTCTAAATAAATGTCCGAGTTAATTACATAAATCGTCTTTGTGGTTTGGTAAAAATTACGGATCTTGTCCTTGTGGTTTTTTTTAGCGGGTCTCGTCCCTGTGGTTTACAATTTTTACGGATCTAGTCCAAGATTTGACCCGATCCCAAACGGTGTTAAAAAAGGACCTCCCTTGCAGTTACTCCCTAACTAAAGGGGCTGTCTTTATAAAGTACATTTACAAACACAAACACAAACACAGTCACTCACACTCACATTGAAGCACAAACACAAACACACAATCACAAGCACACACTAACAAACACAAACAAGAACACATAATGGTTCGTTGTCCTATATGTCATGCTCCTTCGATTCTCCGCACTTAATGGACACCTACTAATCCAGAGAGGAGGTTCTACTGTTGTTCAAGAGTGTTAATACAAATAAGCCGTAAAAACATTTATTTATATTTTACGATATTCTAATGTTTTGTCGATAACAAATGTAAAATCATTTTAACGAAACAAATAAAATACGTAAATGATTTGAACCAATAGTTTTCTAACACACTTACGTTTTCACATAAAACTCTAAAACAAGTATAAGTGATTTTATGATTTAATAATACATATGTACAACAACTAGTGTTTACATATTGGGCAAATATATACATAACTAGTAAGTATTATAATGGGTAATATCAATGGGTAGAAACTTAAGTATTTGACCCATTGACCAAATACATTGAATATAGTTTGTTAATACAAATAAGCCATAAAAACGTTTATTTATATTTTACGATCTTCTAATGTTTTGTCGATAACAAACGTAAAATCATGTTAACGAAACAAATAAAATACGTAAATGGTTTGAACTAATAGTTTCTAACATATTCACATTTTCAGATAAAACACTAAAACAAGTATAAGTGATTTTATGATTTAGTAATACATATGTACAAACAACTAGTGTTTACATATTTGAGTAAAATATACACATAACTAGTATGTAGTATATTGGGTATTATAAATGGGTAGAAACTTAAGTATCACAACCCATTGGGCAAATACATTGAATGTAGTTGGGTACAACCCAAAGCCCATAACCCATGGATCTTGACCCATAACCCATTGCATGACATCATGCTTATATCATACATGGATAATATCCATAAGACCCATGGATCAACCCATACCCAAGTGACTAAGTGCATTGCACTCAAAGATACATTGTATCTAGCCAAAGATCCATGTTTCAACCCATGACCCATGACCCATAACCAAAATACCCATGGGCAAAGAGGAGCGTTCCACGGATCCCTAGCTTAACGCTAGACGGATCCCTTGTGTAAGGGATCTGTGGGATCCGGGGAAACAGTAGGATTTTTCCTCTATAAATAGTGAGCCATTTCTTCATTATATCTCACCCTTTTCCAATACACTTTCTCCCCTGAGTTAAATCTCACTAACCATAGATCCAAGAGATCTATGTTTGTAGTTTTGTTTTTGTTTGATCTTCTAGGTTCCTCTTAAAGGCAAGATCACCACCTTTGAAGTCGAGCAAGCTCAAGTCCATGATTTGCCATGCTTCCTCATCATCAAGGCTATTGAAGTCCTCTTGTTTATGATCTCTTTCTTTCTTCAAAGAAGTGTAGTGTTGAAGACATTAGTGAAAGATGTCTCAAGTGTCAAGACGAAGATATTAGTGAAGGGTATCTATCGTCTATAGGATAAGCACTTGTGGTAGGTGCTTAGAAGTCAAGACAAGAAGTGTATCATATTGTATTTCATAAACACACTAAACCATAAGATCAAATAGGCGTACAAAGAGTTATGGAGAGAGAAAGTTAGAGGTTTAGGGAACTTTAGTGAGAGAAAGAAAAGTTTTATTATGAGCTCCAACTCTCTACCTTGAAAGGTAGAGAGTATTTATAGTCTTTACATAAATCGCCACCTATCGGGCTGTGGATCAGGCATACAGTGGGTAAAGACCCGTCCGTCCTCCACGTTGATACTTAAACTAAATACAACTTAACTTATAATAATCTACGACTATGAGCTTTCTAATGATTACATATACTTGAGGTAACCGACTCTTTAATAACTGGATTTACTAAATCCTAACAATCTCCCCCTAAGGGAGGTCACCTCAAACATATACTAAAATTACATTGAATACAAACAGATATTACATTAAAATTGTTCTTGCATTTTTGATGTAGTACTTTGCTCCGAAGCTCGTAGTCATCGATTCTTCTCATTGCATGTTTAGTTAATCCAAATGGAGGTCTTTTTACTGATCCACGTGATAGTAATTTCTTGAGCCAGCTTTTGAGATCATCAGCAAACATCAATCTCTGACTCATCCATTGTGGTGTTGGTATTATGTGATGTTGTGACAAACTGACCGACATGCTCACATTCTGGATCATGATATCTTCTCATCAGAGTAGCGGAAGCTTTCGTTGATTCATGATATTGGCAGCAGCGTAGCAGAAGCATGGAGTGAAAATATTAGAGTCATTGATGCACTAATCATGATTTCTTTTGGGATGAATGTGTTGAGTGAGCATGCGGCTATGGATTGACCGCTTCATTTTGATCAGCTGCAAACGTAGGGCGTACTTGCACACAACAGTTAGCAATAAATCACACGAAAGTGTCTTTGATCACTTTCGTTGAATTGAGGTACACGGCCCACGGTTCCCCGTTGATCAGTACAAGTACTGCCTGTGATCAGGTAGGATTCCTAGGAATCCCCTTGACAGGGTTTCGCAGCTGTTCTAGCCGTTCTCAAACCGGAATGTCTCAAAGAAGACAACACGGAGTGAGTGAACCAGCCAATAGAGATTCACTGATTGATGAAAACAGATTTGAAAAACAATCGTGTATTGCTCAATAGAAATTGTTTTTGCAATACAACGAAGGTTTTAATGAAAATCAATTATCAATCATAAAACACCTTTTGTATTGAAATATTCGTACACGGTCGATGTGCTAAAGAAAAGAGTTTTTAAGCACAATGACCGGTTTTTCAAAGGTATTCGTCAATCCATAACCTGAACCAGGATTGATTCAAAAGATTGAATCGCCCCATTGTTTCTGTTCAATTGTCACATGGTTGAACTATTGAATAGATCTCACATGCCACCCACCAGGAGCTTGTTTGATGTTGGCTCCAGAAGGCTTTCCATCTTCATTGTGAATATGTTTGCATATCACTCGGATGTTCTGGAAATACCACAAGGATAATGCGTAGGACTCAAGATATAATCTCTCTTTCCACATTGTGTGAAACAGAGAGTCTTCATTGAAAGTGTCCTAATGAGATTTATTGATGATCTCGTGGCTCTAGACTCAATTTGTGCACATTTGGTTCCTGTATCGGAGACTAGGGAGAGGGTCTCCTTCTTCAATACCAACAATCTCTAAGAGAAAGTCGATAGATAATGTCGGTTCCCCGTGAGAATGAAACAAGTCCTTTCAAGAGGAACTTGAGTGGTTTGGGAAGATGAAGTGCAGTGCGTCACTGGGTCCATGACGTCTTGTCTTCAATACCGATGTTACCTTGGTAACCACCAGTAGCATATGAATTGAACCTGGTTTCTGCCCTAAGGTTGAATAATTGGAGGGCTATTTGTTTTCACCCTTTTCTCATTCAATTCTTTTTCATTCTTCAACCCCTTCAGTGCTTACCGAGACTTCATAACTAGAACCTTGTTGGGTTTATTCCAGTACTAGCTCAGTCTCAGTCTGCACACTTCCCATATCTCATTTTTCTCCTTTTTTTTCAATATACCTAAGGACTCTACACTATCTAGTGGATTGTCCCTGGGTAGATCCCTCCGGTTCTAGCGGATCGTGGGAACAAATACCTAACCTTATCATCCTTATATCACCATACATAAAGTAAAGTTGGTCGGTCTATTTGGTATTGTTCATCTGCCATTGGAACCATTTGAAAATCAATCCAGATACTTATGATATATTATCAAAGTATTTTGTACCTGAATTGTTTTTGATATTTTTAGAACAAGAGCTCCCCCTCAACATGTGCATCAAGTGTTTGAAATCGTTTTGCACACGGAGGCAAGAGAAAGAATTAACTTCTTTGATTACCATTTTCTAAAAGATATCAACATCACTTCCCTGATCAAAACAAGTAGATAAAGCATATAAGGGAAGGATGAGGTTTTCATAAACATGCTCCCCCTCAATATGTGCCTTGAGGTTTGAAAGAGTTTTGCACATACAAGAGGGAACCTGCACATTGATATAAATTGATCACGTTTCAGATCTTTGTGGTTTAAGATAGATGCTCCCCCTCAACATGTGCATCAAGTGTTTGAAATAGTTTGACACATGTGGGAAGGAGAGCTTGTACATCCTTATAAAACCATTTACCGAATTATCGGTTTAAATCCGAATTTAAATCACAAATTCTCCCCCGATCACAATTATCAAATCATTTGAGATTTGTGATCTCTGTAGATTTAAATTGATTTTGAAAGCTTTTAAGGAGAATTGTGACTTGATCTTAAGGATCGAATTTTGAGACTTTAGACTCCAAAGATTAAACATGCTTGAATATCTTTTGAAAACTTAATAATAACCACGGTCTGGTACCATTGTTTTGAAAAATACACTTTTTAATTTTAATTGAAAAATCATTCTCCCCCTCAATTAATGACATAAGTTGTTGATTGAGAGATAGATATTTATGACAACTGTTAAGTTCAGATGATTTTCACAAATAGAGTCCGAGTAATTTTTCAAAGCAATTAGTTTTCATTAGATAGTAAGAAATTTTATTTATAGAATCAAAGCATGAGATTTGAAAAACCAGATATAGCATGTCTCTGTTCTTTCTTTGAAAACGGGTTACTGCCTGAGATAACAATAAACCACCATTTTTCTTTCTCTCAAATTTTTATATATTTTTTTAATTTTTTTTAAACTATGTACATTCGAAGAACTTCTAAAGACCCGTGACATTCTTTGAATATCAACACAAAGTCCGTAGATGACATCGAATATGAAGAAAAAAAAACATGACAAAATAAGAATATTTTTTTGAGAAATTTTCAAGATTTTTCAAATTTTTAGGGATTTTTGAAAGTTTTATATTTTTCTATTTGCTTTTTGTAGGTTTTGTAATTTTGTATTTTGTTTTTTTAAATAAATATATACAAGAGATAGATGAATAATGACCTTTACTCCTCGTCTTCCTCTTGAAGACGCTTGAGTGTTTCCGGTTGTAAACTCTTTAGTCCAAGACGTGGAAGGATAAACTCAAAACGTTCTCTAGGAAGAGCTTTGGTGAAGATGTCTGCTAATTGGTATTCAGTCCTCACAAAGTAGAGTTCCACCACACCTTTTTCCACTTGTTCCCTGATGAAATGATGTCGAATGTCGATATGTTTTGCTCTTGAGTGTTGAACGTTGTTGCATAAGAGAGCAATAGCACTTTTATTATCACATTACAGAGGGATTTTGATGAATTCAAAGCCATAGTCAGATAATTGGGATCTCATCCATAGGATTTGAGCACAACAAGATGACATGGCTATGTATTCAGCCTCTGTAGAGGAAATAGAAGTACTCATTTGCTTCTTTGAAGACCAGCTCACAAGCTTATCACCCAAAAACTGAGCACCTCCAGATGTACTTTGACGTGTATCTTGACAACCTGCATGATCAGCATCTGCATAGGCAGTTAGTGACATACCCGTATCCTTCGGGTACCATAGTCCCATATTGATGGTTCCTTGGAGATACTGAAAGACCCGTTTAACCGCTTCAAGGTGCTTTTTAGTAGGCTTAGACTGATATCTAGCACACATGCACACTGCGAACAGGATGTCTGGTCTACTAGCTGTGAGGTACATCAGGGATCCAATCATACTATGATATTTCGTTTGATCTACCATGATCCCTGAGTGGTCCTCATCTAGTTTTGTACGTTCAATCATGGGAGTGTCAACAGGGTCACTAGAATCGAATCCAAATTTCTTTAAAATCTCATTTGCATATTTAGATTGGTTTATGAAAATGCCTCCGGGACTTTGTGAAATTTTTAATCCCAAGAAAAATGACATTTGTCCCATCATTGACATTTGAAATTTAGATCCCATTTCATTTGAAAAACGGTCACACTCATTGGGGTCAGTCGAGGCAAAGATGATATCATCAACATAAATTTGAACATGAATTAAATGTTTGCCTGACTTCCTTGTGAACAATGTTGCATCAACTGCTCCTTTGCTGAATCCGGTAGATAGAAGAAACTTTGATAGCGTATCATACCATGCCCTTGGAGCTTGCTTTAAACCGTACAGATCCTTCTTCAAACGATACACGTGAGTAGGATGCTCTGGATTCACAAAGCCTTCGGGTTGGCTGATGTAGACGACTTCTTTAAGATCTCCGTTCAGAAATGCCGTTTTAACATCCATCTGATAGACTACCATGTTCTTACTAGCAGCATTAGCCAAAAAGATTCTGATTGCCTCGATACGAGCAACTAGAGCAAATGATTCTTCAAAGTCAATACCCTCCTCTTGACGGTATCCTTTAGCAACCAATCGAGCCTTGTTTTTTAAGACATCACCATGCTCATCAAGTTTCACTTTGAAGATCCATTTTAGAGCAATGATCATAGCACAATCTGGAGCAGGTACTAATTCCCATACATCAAGTCGATCAAACTCATGAATTTCTTCTTGCATGGCATTGAACCAGCTGTCTTCATTCATGGCGGTTTTAACATCTGTTGGTTCGATCTTAGAGAGTACGAAGTTGAAGAAGCACCATAAGGCATCGGTTGCAAGTTGTTTCCGTGTTGATACTGGACGAGAGGGATTTCCAATGATGTTGTCTAATGGATGATCGTGAGTCCATTTTCTAAGGTGTTCATGTGGCAGTTGTTGAGGGACTGAGGTAGCAGAGTCGATGTCTCCTGAAGAAGATGGTTCTGATGATGATTCAGGAGCAAATATGTTTTCAAATGGAGCATCTTCAGGAGTAGCAAAGGGATTAACTTCATCATTGATGCCAGAAACAGTTCCATGATGTACATTCGAAGATTGATGATTTATTGATGAGACTGAGTTATCAGCAGCAGGCGCTTCTTGACTTAATGATATTGAGACTGAAGGATTGACTTCATTCTCAGGGATATGAGCAGCCTCTATTATGGGAATTGACAGTTCATCAGCACTTGGCTCATAGAGTTCATCAAACATCGGATCAAACAGTTTCTTCAAATCATCTTCAGTTGGAGGTACATATGGAATAGCTGGAGAGGAATTTGGTACAAGGGATGAACCAATGGGACTGTTTTGAAGTGCGGGTCCAGAACTGGGTTGTCCAGGAGCCATTTGACCGGTCAGCTCATCGAACGTAACGTGAATTGTTTCCATGATATTTCGGGTTCTCTTGTTGTAGATTCGGTAACCCTTCTTGTTTGGTGCATACCCAACAAAAACTCCAATATCTGCCTTTGCTCTTAATTTACCTAAATCTTGACTTTCATTTGTTGGATAGCACAAAGCACCAAACACACGAAGGTAAGAGAGATCATGTTTTCGTTTATGAACAAGTTCATATGGAGTTTTTCCATGAGAGGTGTGTATAAGGGAACGATTTTGGGTGTAGCATGCAGTGGCAATGGCTTCACCCCATAGAAACATTGGAACCTTCGAATAAATAAGCATTGTTCTTGTGGCTTCTACAAGATTTCGATTTCGTCTTTCAACTACACCGTTCTGTTGAGGAGTTCGTGGAACACTTCTTTGATGACTGATTCCAACACTTTCATAAAACTGAATTAAGTCTTTGTTGACAAACTCTGTGCCATTGTCTGTTCGAACAATTCTGACAGTATTGTTGAGTCGAACCTAAAGCTGTTTGATTAGTTTGATGATGGCATCTGGAGTTTCATCCTTTGTCCTCAAAAACTTTACCCAAGTAAATCGAGAGTAGTCATCAACAACTACTAGAATGTATTTCTTCCCATTTATCGTTTGCACTCTCATTGGTCCGCACAGATCCATATGAAGGGTATGAAGAACTTCCATTACAGAATTTGTGGGTTTTGGTTTGTGGGCATACTTCGTGCTTTTACCCAATTGGCAAGCTGAACAAAGATGATCTTTTTCATATTTTAATCTGGGTAAGCCTCTGACAAGATCCTTTCTGGAAAGATTGTTTATGGTGCCGAAGTTCAAGTGATTGAGACGACGATGCCATAACCAAGACTTTGTTTTAGAAGCCTTTGATAGTAAGCATATTGGAGAGGACTTCATCATGTCATTGATAGAGATGGTGTATAGGTTAGAACCTCGAGTTCCTCTTAATAATTCTACACCATCAAGTTCTCTAACGAAGCAAGTATGTTTTCTAAAAGCCACTTCTAGATCAGAATCACAGAATTGACCAACAGAGAACAGATTGTGACCAAGACCTTCCACATAATATACCCTGGAAATCACACTTTTACCAACCACATAATCTTCATAACCCATAATAGCTCCAAAATGGTAGTTCCCGAATCTAACTGTTCCGATGAATTTACTCACGAAGTTCATGAGCCGCGACCGGTCTCCAGTCATATGCTTGGAACAGCCTGAGTCCAGGTACCACAGAACGATTTGAACGATCTGCAGTTGAACACAGACAAGAATGGATAACTGGATATTTGGGATCCCCATGCAAGAATGGGTTCCATTTGGTTAGTAACAGTGATTGGAACACCCACATCAGAAATAGAAACATTCATATCAGAAATTGAATCAATGGAGTTATTATGAATAGATGCAGTACTAGTGTCCGTATTTGCCCTATTTAAAGTATGTTCACTTCTTAAGGGAATAGTTCTACCAGTAGGCATCCATTTTCTAGTGGGCATTGTCTGATTAACCTTATGGCCAACAGGTATCCATTGATAACCTATCTTACTAAATGTTCTTCCTGTGGGCTTCCACTGTTTTCTAACTTTCTATAGCCTTTGCCTTTTTGCCTTCATAGCATGATATTTTACTTTAACAATGTTAACTGGAGATTTGACAGCTTTAGACAAAACATTCACACCACATTCATGAATAGTAACAGAATTCAAGCAGACATCATTACAAGGTTTGCAAATAGTATCAGAATTCGAATTAATTACAGTACGCCTATGGAAAATACTAGAATCAACACGTTTCATTTTATTCGGCTCAAACTTAAAGTTCCTAGGTTGGTCTTCTACTCTCTTCCAATGCACATTCTTAGCTTGCGAGGTCCTATCATTCCTTGTATTGTCTTGAGACTTTGACCTACTTGCTTTAATGTCACTGATTACTCCTGTAGAGGGAATGGGAACATTAGTTGGTTTTGCTACTCTTTGCATCTCCTGTTTAGATGTGCTGGGATCTGAACTACATGCAGGCACACTAAGGTTCACTTTCTTAACATTGGGCATTGAATGGATTTCATGCTTGGCACTAGGCGTAGAACAAGGAATCAAAGGATTAACTCTCTCACTTAAGGACTTAGGGCATATTGTGATTAAGCATTCTAGAAGTTCTTGAGATCGTTTGGCATATAAGCATGCATGCCCAATTGCATTATCAAGTGGTTTCTCTAACTTATCCTCTTCAACAATCTCACGGAGACATTCTAGACAATCCTTAAGGTATGAGAAATATGTTTGAATTGCAAGTTTGTTATTACTAAGATGAGGGGGAACATATTTCACAGACAAACCATATCTATTACAAGAGTGAACCTTTGATACATCATTCTCCCCATTGGTCATTGGCATTTTCCCTTTTACCTGGCTCTTCAGATTCTCAATTTCCTTTTGCAATGAAGCTATTTGTTCGTTATTTTTGTTGCGAGTGACTTTTATTGATTCAAATAACTCATTGAAATGACGTTTAACCTTTTCATTTTCTTCTAGAAAACTTTCGTTTTCCTTTTGTAATGCATTTACTAAGTTTTGAAGATGAAACGTTTGAGAATTCTGAGAATCTAAGGGAGGAGGCATTTGGGAGTCTGTCACATTGTTCTTTTGACCCTTTAATTGAGAGATTTGGGCTTTCAACTTTCTGATCGTGTTACAGTGAGCTTGAATCTGTTCATCACGTTTGTTAATTTGAAAAACTGCATCAAACTCTGGAGCATATGAGGATGTCTTTGATCGGCTCCCAAACGGTCAGGTTTTATCACACAAGCTAACCACTTGTGAATGGTCAACCGTAATAAAATCCAGACAGCTTGAGAACGCAATGCAATGAAGATCAAGAGGAGTGTAGTGTTTCCCCAGGTCGTTAAGTCCCAACGAGCTGTGCGATGAATAATCAAACGAATAGTGATCGGAAGAATTTGAACGGGAAAAGGGTTATGATTGATTATACCTAAAGAAAAAGTTTATAAATTACAGGGGCTTAAATGCAAATTAAAGAAAATTAAAAAGATAAATTATATTAAATAAATGCTATCACTATTTTTAAAATCTGATGTTTTTGATTTTTCTTTTATAAAATTAAATTAAAAACTACGTAACGTACAAAAGAAAATGTGAAACTGAAGCAATATTAATCCTAAAAATATAAAAATGACATTTTTACAAACCTAATGATAAGAGAAAATTTTGAGAAAAAGAAAATTATTTTTATGACTATTTATTTAATTATTATTAATTAAAAACTATTTTTACCTATTTAATAATACCCTAAAATATAAGAAAATATGAAATAAAGCTAGAAAAAGAAATTATGACTTAGAAAAATCTAAAATAACTAAAGAGAATTTTCAAAACTAATTTTGTATTTTTCTGATTATTTTTCTATTTTCTATGAATTAAAAACTATTTGAAACTACTTAAATGGCTAAAAATTACAAATTTAACTAAGAAAAATCTGGAAAAATATTTTTTTGACTTTTTATATTTATTTTAACCTAGGAAAAATGAAAACTTATTTTTTTGAAACTTTTCTGATTTAATTGTATGAAAAGCTAATTAAAAAGTACTAAAAACTTATTTAAATGAGGAAAAATATCAAACAGTGCTGGAAAAATATGAAAAATTCAGGAAAAATCCAAATTAATATTCTAAATCTAAGAAAAATATAAAAACAGTAGCTTATGTGTGAGAATACGAAGCTGCAGCGAAACTGCTTAAGTAATAAGCACTCAAAATAAGCTAAAGGTACCAAAAAGGCACCAAATGATATCAACAGCTAAATTAGGCTATAACTACTTAAAAGCAACTAATATCAACTAGCCTAAACCTCTAAAGTGCAAGCTACACAGATTTGATGTTTTAAAAACTCAAGTGCCAAACAGATTTTATGTCTACTTTGAAGCTTAAGCACAAGCTTATTTAATAAGCTAATGTGAAAAACAAAACTGAAGACCTCAAGTACACCAGCTTAACTACCTCTAAACCAAGTTTCAGACCCTAAGGATCTAAAACCAACCCTATACAAGGTCTGCAAGGTGCCTGTTCACACTCAGCTAATACTGAGTGTGCACAGGGTATATAAGAGCTTATTGAGCAGCTTATTTGGACCTCATAAAGACTTCCAAAAATTTCACAAAAATAGTTTATCAAAACTAGACCAGCTTAACTAGAATATCCCAAAGTTTCACTGAATTTGCTCCAATAATGAATCAATTAAAAATCACCCAAGTTGGGTGAAAAACGGATTTTCTAACTTTTGACTTTTGACAGTTTTGAGAGTTTTGACTTTAATGAACTTTGAGCTTAATTTGTGGACTGAATTTGATGTATTAAGGTGAAATATGACTGAATTAAGCTAGCTTATATGATTCTAATCCTAAAATGCAAGCTCTATCAAATCTACACTAACTGAATTGTTATAAAGAACAGTTATAAAGTGATTTTGACTTCTAAAGTTCTAAGGTGCAAATATAGGAGCTCAATGACTCTAATATACCTATTAGAAATGACTGCAACAGAAATTAACCTAAACCAAATCCTCTGACTCAGATAATGCAGCAGATCCAAACACTACTTCCTACCACTAAATACAATCTACTCTATCTAAATCTTAATGCTACTCTATGGCAGGTTTAATCTCTGATCTATCAACTAAATGAGAGCCTATCAGTGCAACAATGATGATTATATCAAACTAATAAGAGCTAAACAACCTATGCAATGAAACAGTTATATAGAGAGAATTCAAGAGCAAGTTTAAAACACTTACAAGTTCCCTTGCCACTATAGCTTGCACAAGCTACTTAAACCCAATTACCACTCACCATTACACCAATTCCAACCCAATTCCAAAGCAACCCCAACATCTAAACAAGTTCAGCTCATTTGACTGCAGTTGACTTTTGTTGACTGTCTCTAAGATTTGAGTAAACTTTAAGATTGAAACAATATTTAAGCTCACAATAAGCTATAACAAGCTTAAATTAGCCTATTCAGTCCAATGTAACAATTTTAACTCAACAAAGCTTAATTTGGAAATTCGACTTTAAAATTGCAAACATGAGAAGTAATGCTACAAACTTGAAACTGAGATTGAAATGAGTTCAAATTACATTAAAGTAACAGATTACAAGAAAAGATTTCAACTTTAGAAACAAACTAAGACCATTTAAACAAAAACGACATATATGAAAATTAAAACTAAAGACTACTACTCTTCTCTCCTTCTTCTTCCTCTATTTATACCCAAAAAGCTTCCCACGTGTCTTCTGATCAATTCCCACTAATAATCTCAATCATTGGATGATTGGGGCCTTTTTTAGCCGTTGATGGCATTTTGGCGGGAAAACATTTTTAGCCAGTTGGAGAGGTTGAGTGCAAAGAGGGGGGGGGGGGGGGCATTTAATGCTTTTTGTTGTTTGGTGGAGGTGGAGGTGAGGTGAGTGTCTGGGTTTGCAGAGCAGGTGGGAGGAAGGAGAAGACTTTGGATTTGGAGGGTTTTGACTATTTTGACCAGAGGGTTTAATATTGAAAGGGGGGTCAAGTGGTTATTGGCTGGGGTCAAGGCATATGGCAGGGGTTCAAAAAGGTCCAAAGGGTCATGGTTTGTTGATAAGGTTTTAAAAGGTACCATTTTGAGGGGTCGTTTAAGCCCTTATTTGATCACTTTTGTATCCGTTATTGCTTAATATCGTTCCTTTTCACTCTTTAGGTCTCTTGAAGGCAAAATGCTGGAATGGCACTTATTTGGACGAAAAGGCGCGAATATACGAAGAAAATGGCCAAAGTCAGAATCGAGACACTCAAAGCTGCTGAAAACAGAAGGCGACGGCGTCAGGTGTTAATTGCGACGCCGTCGGAGGATTTTTGTGACGATACAGTAGCCAAAAACCCTATTTTCAAGTGACGACGTCGGGCTTTAAAAGAGTAGGCCGTTGCTACTCAAACGGCCTAGATTTGATCCAGACGACGTCATAGACTGAAGGGGACGGCGTCACAACCATAAGGTGACGCCGTCACAAGCTGATCAAGTCACAACATGCGCGCGAAGTAGCTGATACTGTTTTGGCCATAACTTTTGCATACGAACTCGGATTTAGGTGATTCAAAAGCCCACGCGACCAGAAAAAGAAAATCTACATTCTGGTGAAAAAAAGTAGTTGCGACGCCGTCACTCTTTAGGTGTGATGCCGTCACCCTTTGCCGACAGAAAATCTGCCTATAAATAGAACATTATAACTTCACTTTTTGTAGACTCAAAACCCTAACTCCGATTCCAGGGCTTAGATAGGTGTTTTTCCAGCAACTTTGAAGGTTCCAATCACTCTATAAACATCTTGTAATGGTTTGTTGATTATATCTTAATCCATATATTCAATTTATCATTATGTCTATCCTATGTTTGATTGATTGTGTGTATGCTTGCATGTTTACCATGTCCGGCTAAATTACTTGTGTGTTTGCTTAGATGTATGAAACCTAGTTGTTAATTATTGTTAGGTTGTCTCTTATCTTAATTGTAATTGGCTTAGGAGTGCGACTAGGCTATCGTTGTGTTTAATACTTGATAAATCTTTGATAGTTTATGAATGACTTAGTGGATTTCGTTTACTAAACCCAAAGATAACCTCAAAGTTAGTTTATGAATGACTCAGTGGATTTTGTTTACTACACTTAAAGGTGACTTCAAAGAGTTAGGGAATGCACACCTTACAACCTTAGAAAACACAACGCGTTAAGAATAAGGACGTGACAATTCAACCATCAATAGGAGATAACTAGGGAGTAGTAGCATCTAGGTGAACACATCTTTAAACTATCATACGAGCACACATTAATTAGACATAGACTCCCACAACCTTAGTTTAGAAAATAAGATAATAGTAGAGTAATCGGTAGAAATACCAACCCCCCAAATCCAATACCCGAGATTCGTACCTTTCCATTTCATAAAATATAAAAATACAAAAAATAATCTTCCTCAACCTTAACCTTAGCGTAGTAACTTCTCACTAGCATTCCTATTCCCCTAGAGAACGATATCAATACCCGTGGCTTACCCTAATTACTACACTACAACGATTAGGTTCACTGCCTAGGGTGTTATAAAACTTGCTCGAAGAAAAGGAAGTTTCCTTGACCCCGAACGACGCGTGTAGCGTTATCAAGTTTTTGGCGCCGCTGCCGGGGAATAGAATAGCTAGTTAGTAGTCCACCTCGTTTAGGTTCTTTGCTTGATTCCTATCAAGTAAATTTTTTCTCATTGTTAGCTTTCTCTTAGTCTATCCCCCTTCTTCGTGACCTTTGTTCGTAACACCCATCACTTTTCATCATGGAAGATGATAACCAACCACCACTCATCAACCCACCACCAAATGACCCGCCGAGAGCCCGTACTCTTGTTGAATACTCAATACCAAGCCACCTAGGCTATAGGAACACCATTGAGCTTCCCGACCAAGGCCAAACTACGGCCCTGCGATCCGACACCATCCGGTTGGTGCAAAACGGATGTGCATTCCATGGACTTCGTTCCGAAGATCCAAATCAGCATATGAGGGATTTCCTCAAAATTGTCGATTCCATCGACCTTGATGCTACTACTCGGGAGACCACGCGCCTGCATCTCTTCCAATTCTCTCTACGGGACCAAGCTAATAATTGGCTTGACCGACTTCCCGCCGGATCCATCTCAAGCTGGGATGATCTCACCACTTGTTTCCTCGCCCAATTTTTCCCACCGGAGAGAACTACCAAACTTAGGAATGACATCTTGATGTTCTAACAACGTCAAGATGAAACTCTGTACGAGGCGTGGACTCGATTTAAGGACTTGCTCCACAAAGTCCCTCATCACGGCATCGATCTTTGGCTTCAAGTCCAAATCTTTTACGATCGTGTCGACTTCTCAACTAAGAAATCCATCGACCAAGCGGCCGGAGGTAAACTTAGTAAACTCACCGTGGAAGAATCGTGGGGTACAATAGAGGACCTTGCCCTCTATGAAAACGAATGTTGGGATGACCCCCGTGAGTTGTCCAAAACTGATAAGGCAGTCTCTTTGCCTCCCATTGACTCACAACCTTCCAATCGTAGGATGCTCGAACTTGAAGATCAAGTCAAATTCCTAATGAGCTCCTGCGAGACTCCTAAGATCGAGCCAAATAACTTAAGAAAATCCTACAACAACCCTCCAAACAACGGAACTTCCACTAGTCTTGAGGGAATGGTGTCCAAATTCATGTCATCTCAAGAAGCTCGATTGACGCAACTTGAAGCAAATTTCAAGCAACGACAAAGCGAGATGACTACCAAGCTCGACACCCTCTTAAAAGCCTTCAATGGACAAAGGGATGAAATACAGGAAAAAATGGCGGAGATGATGGACTTAGTGAAAAGGTACACTAAGATGAAGATTCCCGAGAAGGTGCTAGTGAGGAACGATGAGCACGCCACCCCCACTTTGTCTGTTAACGTCGTTTCCATTGCTTCCGATGAGGATGGAGCAGTTGAGAAGAAGGAGCCTGAGAGCAGCAAGGATAGTAAAGATAAGAATGAGGCTCGGACTGATGATGAACCCAAATTCATCAAGCATTACCTTAAGCATGAGATCAATAAGAAAACAATCGTTAACCAAGTGAAAAACTTTAGGTGCAATGATGTTCTTAGGAAAGCCCTCTTAGGTGAAATAGGAGAGGTAGAGTATGACACCATGCCTGTTGGACCTATGTACGAGTCGATTCTGAGAAAGCCAGTAACTAAGAAGCAAGAGATCTCTGGGAACTTTGTAATTCTATGTAGCATAGGTGACTTAGAGAACCTAAATGCCTTGGCCGACCAGGGATCCGATGTAAACATAATGCCTCTGTCAGTCTATAATAAGTTAACTAAGGAGGAACCGACGAAGACCAATCTTAGACTTTCCTTAGCAAATCATTCATATGTTTATCCCATAGGAATAGCGGAGGATGTCTTAATTGAGGTTGCCAATATTGTCTATCCGGTGGACTTCGCAATTGTAGACATTGAGGAAGATAAAAACCTGCCATTAATCCTAGGGACACCTTTCCTGACCACCGCTAAGGCAACAATCAAATGCGGTGAAGGGATTATGATACTCAAAAGTGGAAAAGGACAAGTTAGGATACCTATTGTTCCGAGATATCCTCTTAAGATCATGGAAAAGATTACGGATGAGAATCCACAAGTCCCTAACAATGTGGTTAGGAAGAAAATGAACGATTGGGAAAAAGGGCTTAGAGAATTCATGGTTCAAGGGTTAAATGCAACATTGTGGAAACGTGATAAAAAGTTAGGAAATAACTATACCACAATACCACAAACTCAAAAGAACCCTAAGAAATTTTTGAATGGAGAAAAGGTGCTTTTGTATAAATCAAGAATAAAAGCATTATGGGGAAGGAATAAGCCAAGATGGTTTGGACCTTATACGGTGAAAGAAACTAATCTAAAAAATAAAACCGTTATCATAATAGACGATGTTGGAAGAGAATTCACGGTGAGCATACAACGTCTACAACCTTATGATGAAGGCTTAGTGGAAGAAAAGAAGAACGGCAATGAAGTCACGTAGGGGCACGACTTCGAGTCTAGCTACAAGACTCATAAATAAAGAAAAGCGCTTCGTGGGAGGCAACCCATGCTTAATTGTTTGCTTGTTTGTGTGTCATATATCTTTTCATTGATTGTTTATTCTCATGTTTGAATTTGTGAAAATGCTTTATTTTGTCTTTAACCTCGTCTTAATTACATATAAAGGTATTTTACAAAAGGGATAAGTGTAGGGAGGATTACACACGTTTTTAAAATGAACGTGAACATGAGAATTACAATTCTTAAAAAAGATATATATGTGTGTTTGTTAGAGTCAAATGCTTGTATCGAGTCATAATGGATGTTATTGCAGGAAATTTTTCCAGATTTTAAAGATAAAAATTTTCCAGAAAATCGCAGACCAGTTTCTGTCATGATAACCTGACGGCGTCAGGGTCGCAACCTGACGGCGTCAGGAGGAGTAGAAACCGCTTACTACTTTTTCTCGTTTTCTGTGCTACTTATAAAATTTTAGAATTTTCCAGGTCTTAATTTTCTAGAAAATCTGCAAACATCCATTCCACAAGCATTATATCTTATTTAAGTCTGGAATTACATCTTGTTGTGATTTTTCTTTGTTCGGTTTGATGCGTTGGGTTGTTTGTTTTCTTCAAGTGTGCAGGTTTTATTTATCAAGAAGAAGATACATAAGGTTGGAAGGAGCTTTTCACGCATACATTCTTCTTGGAAAGGATTTAACCACTACTTCACACACAGTTCCTACCGAGCTAATCAGGGGAGTATTAGTTTCTTTCATTTTTAATTACCTTCCATTATCATAACTTTGATACTTTCGGGGAACATTGGGGACAATGTTCAGTTTAAGTGTAGGGAGGGAAAATAAAACGGGAACTTTGAAACTATGCTTATCCTTGACTATTTGCTTTGTCCAATTGTGATTGTGTAATAAACCATGAGAAAATGTCGGTTAGGGTAATTTTGGCACCAAATTTAAAATTTTTTCATGACATATAGGAGTGGGCCATTAGTCTTAACAAAAGCGTCTCGCGGATAGGAAGTTGCATGACTAGCACAAAAACCCTTTACCACCCAAATTCCACCCAAAATGTGAGGATCACCCTTAGATTAGTAGGAATTAAAGCATTCATCTTCAATGCTTAGAGTGTGAACCGGTAGTATATTAGATTCTAGAACTTGTTTTGTGATGCATTTCGAGATCGCAAGTGAGGCTACACTTGTGTAGTTAGGAATAACTAAATGATAAGAGGCATTAGGATAAACCCTTGTTTGATACCCGTAATATAATTACTTCTTCCACATCGGTTGAGTAATTCCCCCACACCCTTTACGTTGTACTCATCTTTAGTACACGATACCCCTAGTTAACCCCTCAGAGTCTATCCTTTTCGCGGTTCTCGCGATGTTTCGGTTTTTCCGGAATATCAATGAAGAGCATTGTTTACACCCCACCCCTAAATATACACCCAAATCGCCTTAGCCTACCCCTTATGCACTCACTTTTAGTGCAAATGTTTGTTATCACCCTAAACCCTTAGTTCAATTATCTGGTTGCTTGCATGAGTTGCTAAGTCGAGTCATATCCCTTGTATACAGTTTTGGGACGATTGGGATTCATGGGAAAAGTTAAAGTTTGTGAAATGACGGGAAGGGAACGTTAAATTCAAATTCCCTTTGTTTGCATAATAATGTACCCCAAGTGTTTTGATCTTTTCAATTCGGGTCAAATTAGTGTTAGAGTAATAAAAACTCAAGTGTAGGGATGTGCCTATAAATCCCTATCATTTTGATGTTACCGTAGAGGATGGTAGAGTAAAAGTGTATGAAA
>BPTQ01000004.1:92994494-93006392 GCA_019973895.1 Chrysanthemum seticuspe | reverse complement strand
GTTCGAATACCCGGAAGATGTATTCGAACTGGAATTTGTTTGTATTTCCGGTATTATTACGATGGATAATGTATACTTTATATTTATGAACTTTATAACAAATCCTCACTAAGGTTGTTAGAGGGGGAGTTCATATATACTTACATTTGCCACTTCCACAACTACATTATCATCGACACTGCAGAAGACTGTAAGAAGAAAGAACACTCTCCTTAACGGAACTAAGCTTGTTAGAGGGGTCACATCTCTCTAGCAATAGAAACTCGTCAATACGAAACTGCAGTAGAAATTGAAACAAGAAACTAGTAACAAGAAACACCACTTTCACTATCATACAACGACAGACGTAGTCAGACGGAGTCCAGATGAAGCGACGAGGTCACAGAGGTGCAGTAAGAAGTTGTACGAGTGTGCGAGATACTGCAACCTTAAGTTATGACTACTTCAAGAGATTCAGAAATTGAAACATCTAAGAAACCAAACTGCTTCTTAGTAAGACTGCCAACACAACGAAAACTTATCTTGAAGGTAATCACTACTACAACCACACTTGTACTCTTCTTAGTCGTGCTAGTAGGGCGAAACATCATCACTAATGGAAGTTCTATTCAAAAGCAACACAACCGTCAGAATGATTCTTCGTCAAACCAAAGAATCTACAAAGTTAAAGACTTAGAGAACTTCATCAGTATTGAATTCCAACGTCATAGAGCGTGTGAGCATGTTGAAGAATGACGTGGAGACACTGGAGCAGCGAAGTAGACCTGAGGCAGACTGATGCAGACAGCAACATACTATCACTTTCACCACAAAGAACAATGATCAAAGAACAAAGTTAAAGATGACGTCAAAGCATAACTGCTCAAAGATAACGATCTCTCTACACTGGGGAGATTGTTCGAATCAAGGCAATTCCTCTCACAAGAAAGAAGAATGTCAGAAGACGTCACAGCTACTATTACATCAACACCTTCACCGTTTACATTCATATATACTTGAGGGGGAGATTGTTGGAATCACTCCTAAACAATATTTCAAGTATTTATATTTCATATGTAATAGGTAGCATTATTATGGCCTTTATGTTTGTTTAAGGTCAAGCTTATGTAGAAGGCCCATAAGCTTGATCCAAGCCCAATAAGGAATAGGGAAGGAGAGGGAGTGTTGCCCTAGCTCCTTGCCTATATAAACTCTTGTAAACCCTCATTTGAGGGTTGGTTGTTCAAGTTTTCTTTTCTTTCACATACATCTTCTCATAACCGTATTATTGCTTAACGTGTGTATGTGTTAGAGCTTGCTCAATCGCCTTATCTCTTCTCTTATAAGCTTGTGTTGTAAAACTTGTGACCTAACAGGCTTCGAAATCAAAGAGAACATCGTCACTTTCTGATGAAAGTGGATTGATGTGAGTGAGTTCATCGGTGAACTCCTCAAGAAGATGATCAGCATCAGATTGTGGAAGTGATGCCTCAACATACTCGATGTCTCCATATGATGCACAATCTTCGCTACAATTGGAGAAAGTTTCAAAATGATCTTTTGAACACGCAAGAGGGGAAAGAGAATCACACATATGATCAGAAGTTCCCTGTGACTCTCTCGGGATTGGGACAAGGTTCTCAACACTAGACTTTATGAATTCGTCCGATTCCTTTTCAGGAACAGTGTCAAGATGCTCGTCCCCCATGTTTAGAGAGTGAGTGGGAGCTTCGGGTGTGATAGCAGTTGTTTGAGATGGAATCTCAACTGCTGGAATATCAACTGACTGAGGGAGTTGAGAAATAATATTCTTAAAAGGAATACTCTCCTCGTCATCATCATACATAGCTGTCTTAAGAAATTAGGAACGCCTTAGAGCTGCTTGCTCTAGGACTAATAATTCTTCCCTAGATTTGCGGGCCTCTCGTTCTTCGGCTAGCAATTCTCCCATGGTCTTTTCACCACTCACTTGATTCTTAGAGTTACGAATCATATCATCAAGTGTTTTCATTGCGGTTTCAAAATTTTGGGAAATTTCTTGAGACGACGGCTCAGGTGGAGTTTGAACCGTATGGTGCTGTGGAGGTTGGAAATTGTCAAAACCGGATGTATAGTAATTTTGATTCCACGGTTGACATTGAAGATTATTGTTAGGACCTCCACAATTCTCACAACAGTAAAACTGTTGAGTCTGGACTGGTGAATTATATGGATATTGGTCATAACCAAAGTTCTGAGCATCACCGGAAAACTGTTCATAGACAAACGTGTTTCCGGATTGACACTCAAATCCTTGGTGAGGACCTCCACAAAATTCACAACAGTTATGTTGATTATATGAAGATAAGTCGGGCCGTGGTGGGTAATTGGAAAAGTTTGAGGGGTCGTTAAATGATTTTGGATTAGGATCATAATCAAATGAATTCCTCGAACCACAAAACAAACAACTCCCGTTCCGAATATCATTACCACACTGTACACACGTACACCAGCGACATGGTGAACCAAAAAGAGGCTCACCATAACCGAAACAAGGAATAAACGATTCCATTTGAGAGTTATGAGAAGGAATCGGTTCATTCAAAGAATCAACAAAACCAAGATGGTGATCCGAATGACTATCAAGTCTCGAAGAACATTTTGAAAAATCCGGAGGTGGGACAAGTGGTGTGCTCTGAGAGCTAGCAATTTCCACCACTTCCGTTATGGTCTCCGGTTCTGGTTTTTGAGAAACGTGAAGTTTAGGCAAGTCATTCTTGCTAGTCACCGGTCTAAATTCTGCATGATTGCTTTTAACCGTAAATTGTGAAAGTTTAGGATCAATTTTAGACGGCTTAGGAGCAATTGAGGGGTTAGATCTTTGGATAACCGTAGGTTGGACGTATTTAGCACCTCCATTATCAGAGGGAAGTACCTGGTCCTTTGTCACCCCGGTTTCTCGTTCCATTTCCCTACGCAGAATTAATGGATCATCACGAACAACACGAATTCTTGACATTTGTGATAAAGTATGAAGTTTTTCAACTTCGTTCCAGAATTCGTCGTAGTCGAGAGATTCCATGAGAATAGAAGAAGTTAGAATTAAATGGATAGAGGGTAAAGGGATAAAGAATCAAAAAGGGTAAGAGGGTAAAGAGGAATATTTTTGGTATTTTTGAAAAACATGTTGTAAAACAAAGAATGAAAATCTTTTTGGGTTTTTGATTTTTAAGATGTTTTTGGATTTTTGGATTTTTATAAGAAAATATAAATACATATAGATGGTATGAACAAGGAGTGAATATTCAAATCACTAATCTGCTAAACGTAAGATAATTAGCACAGCTCCCCGGCAGCGGCGCCAAAAATTTGATCGGCTCCCAAACGGTCAGGTTTTATCACACAAGCTAACCACTTGTGAATGGTCAACCGTAATAAAAGCCAGACAGCTTGAGAACGCAATGCAATGAAGATCAAGAGGAGTGTAGTGTTTCCCCAGGTCGTTAAGTCCCAACGAGCTGTGCGATGAATAATCAAACGAATAGTGATCGGGAGAATTTGAACGGGAAAAGGGTTATGATCGATTATACCTAAAGAAAAAGTTTATAAATTACAGGGGCTTAAATGCAAATTAAAGAAAATTAAAAAGATAAATTATATTAAATAAATGCTATCACTATTTTTAAAATCTGATGTTTTTGATTTTTCTTTTATAAAATTAAATTAAAAACTACGTAACGTACAAAAGAAAATGTGAAACTGAAGCAATATTAATCCTAAAAATATAAAAATGACATTTTTACAAACCTAATGATAAGAGAAATTTTTGAGAAAAAGAAAATTATTTTTATGACTATTATTTAATTATTATTAATTAAAAACTATTTTTACCTATTTAATAATACCCTAAAATATAAGAAAATATGAAATAAAGCTAGAAAAATGAAATTATGACTTAGAAAAATCTAAAATAACTAAAGAGAATTTTCAAAACTAATTTTGTATTTTTCTGATTATTTTTCTATTTTCTATGAATTAAAAACTGTTTGAAACTACTTAAATGGCTAAAAATTACAAATTTAACTAAGAAAAATCTGGAAAAATATTTTTTTGACTTTTTATATTTATTTTAACCTAGGAAAAATGAAAACTTATTTTTTTGAAACTTTTCTGATTTAATTGTATGAAAAGCTAATTAAAAAGTACTAAAAACTGATTTAAATGAGGAAAAATATCAAACAGTGCTGGAAAAATATGAAAAATTCAGGAAAAATCCAAATTAATATTCTAAATCTAAGAAAAATATAAAAACAGTAGCTTATGTGTAAGAATACGAAGCTGCAGTGAAACTGCTTAAGTAATAAGCACTCAAAATAAGCTAAAGGTACCAAAAAGGCACCAAATGATATCAGCAGCTAAATTAGGCTATAACTACTTAAAAGCAACTAATATCACTTAGCCTAAACCTCTAAAGTGCAAGCTACACAGATTTGATGTTTTAAAAACTCAAGTGCCAAACAGATTTTATGTCTACTTTGAAGCTTAAGCACAAGCTTATTTAATAAGCTAATGTGAAAAACAAAACTGAAGACCTCAAGTACACCAGCTTAACTACCTCTAAACCAAGTTTCAGACCCTAAGGATCTAAAACCAACCCTATGCAAGGTCTGCAAGGTGCCTGTTCACACTCAGCTAATACTGAGTGTGCACAGGGTATATAAGAGCTTATTGAGCAGCTTATTTGGACATCATAAAGACTTCCAAAAATTTCACAAAAATAGTTTCTCAAAACTAGACCAGCTTAACTAGAATATCCCAAAGTTTCACTGAATTTGCTCCAATAATGAATCAATTAAAAATCACCCAAGTTGGGTGAAAAACGGATTTTCTAACTTTTGACTTTTGACAGTTTTGAGAGTTTTGACTTTAATGAACTTTAAGCTTAATTTGTGGACTGAATTTGATGTATTAAGGTGAAATATGACTGAATTAAGCTAGCTTATATGATTCTAATCCTAAAATGCAAGCTCTATCAAATCTACATTAACTGAATTGTAATAAAGAACAGTTATAAAGTGATTTTGACTTCTAAAGTTCTAAGGTGCAAATATAGGAGCTCAATGACTCTAATATACCTATTAGAAATGACTGCAACAGAAATTAACCTAAACCAAATCCTCTGACTCAGATAATGCAGCAGATCCAAACACTACTTCCTACCACTAACATACAATCTACTCTATCTAAATCTTAATGCTACTCTATGGCAGGTTTAATCTCTGATCTATCAACTAAATGAGAGCCTATCAGTGCAACAATGATGATTATATCAAACTAATAAGAGCTAAACAACCTATGCAATGAAACAGTTATATAGAGAGAATTCAAGAGCAAGTTTAAAACACTTACAAGTTCCCTTGCCACTATGGCTTGCACAAGCTACTTAAACCCAATTACCACTCACCATTACACCAATTCCAACCCAATTCCAAAGCAACCCCAACATCTAAACAAGTTCAGCTCCTTGTTTGACTGCAGTTGACTTTTGTTGACTGTCTCTAAGATTTGAGTAAATTTTAAGATTGAAACAATATTTAAGCTCACAATAAGCTATAACAAGCTTAAATTAGCCTATTCAGTCCAATGTAACAATTTTAACTCAACAAAGCTTTATTTGGAAATTCGACTTTAAAATTGCAAACATGAGAAGTAATGCTACAAACTTGAAACTGAGATTGAAATGAGTTCAAATTACATTAAAGTAACAGATTACAAGCAAAGATTTCAACTTTAGAAACAAACTAAGACCATTTAAACAAAAACGACATATATGAAAATTAAAACTAAAGACTACTACTCTTCTCTCCTTCTTCTTCCTCTATTTATACCCAAAAAGCTTCCCGCGTGTCTTCTGATCAATTCCCACTAATAATCTCAACCATTGGATGATTGGGGCCTTTTTTAGCCGTTGATGGCATTTTGGCGGGAAAACATTTTTAGCCAGTTGGAGAGGTTGAGTGCAAAGAGGGGGGGCATTTAATGCTTTTTGTTGTTTGGTGGAGGTGGAGTGATAAGGGAGGTGAAGGTTGAGCTGGAGGTGAGGTGAGTGTCTGGGTTTGCAGAGCAGGTGGGAGGAAGGAGAAGACTTTGGATTTGGCGGGTTTTGACTATTTTGACCAGAGGGTTTAATATTGAAAGGGGGGGTCAAGTGGTTATTGGCTGGGGTCAAGGCATATGGCAGGGGTTCAAAAAGGTAAGGGTCATGGTTTGTTAATACAAGGACAAAAACTGCCATTCTTTCAAACTTGAGGGACCAATTCTGCCACTTTATCAAAGTTGTTCCAAGGGACCAAAAATGACAAGTTTCAATAGTACAAGGACCATAATGGACATTTTCAAACTTCCAAGGACTATTTTTGCCAATTTTAAAACTTGAAGGACCAAACTTGTAATTTCTCAAAACTTTTGACATTTTTCACCAAAGGACTAATTATGACAACTTATGATTTAAAAAGGACCTTTGGTGATTTTTCTTTTAAAATAAGTGCTCAGGGACTATTTTTGACAACTTTTGAAACTTGGGGGACTGAAACTGCCAATTATGCAAACTTAGCTCATTTTTCATCTGATTTTAAACATTTTGCATCTGAAACATATAAAATGCAATTTTGAGATATTTTCAGTATTTTGATGCATTACTGCGCATTTTTAAATGTTTTGCAGTTCAGATTTGACCAAAAATGATGAGTATTTACACACTCATCAATCCCCCACACTGAACTATTGCTAGTCCCTAGCAATCTTTTGAGAAAAACTTAATGGATTTGAATCTCTTTACCAAAAGCCATTACTTCTGGAGTAGCCAAATGTTTCAGTTCAAGTAAGAACTATGGTACACTGATAACCATATGATTTTGAGCAAACCACCAGCTTCCAATGGATTTGATTTGTCTTTACCAGAAGCCGTTTGCTTCTGGACTAGCCAACTCTTAGATAAAATATCTTTGGTGAGCTGATTACCAATTATGGTTTTCCAACTGCCTTTACCACAAGCCATAAACTTGCGGGCTAGCCAACTCTTCACTAATTAAAGATATGGTGAGCTGAACACCATACAATTTTGGGCAAATTGCAAGCCGCCAACGGATTTGAGATATCTTTACCAAGAGTCGTTTGCTCTTGGATTAGCCAATCCTTTTGTTTATTAGACATGGTGGACTGATAACCATAAGCTGAGTAAGTGCAAAACACTTACTCCAAAAAAAATTTGGCCAAAAATGGGGGAATTGGGCGGTATAATTACATGATAAAATTCGTGAGAATTCCCCCCCACACTAGAAATGAATATTGCCCTCAATATTCAAAGTACCGGCAGTTATGCCGAAACTGAGAACGTAAAAGGGAAATACTACGGCCCTTTATTTGAAAGAGATTTTTTTTTTTTATATAGAAAACTTTATATACAACAGCGGGGGGGCAACTCCCCCACACTAGCGTGGTAGAAAGTAGAAAGAAGTCAGAAATATGGGTGAAAACCCATATGGCATGCTACTGTTTTTGAGTCGCTAGCTTGACTCGATCCCCGCATTCATTGGTTCATGGGGAAGTAAGTGGAAGAGACAATCTCCATCGGACTTTCATTCAAAATGTTTGTATAAACATTTGAAGCACGCAAAAGTTCCACACCGATGAGATATAGAGAGGCAGACTCGGCTCACAAATGGTACATGGAAATGCCGGGGTCAAAGATGGTATCTTCACTCCCAAATGAGTGAAGAAGAGAAGAAGTCACGGGATAGGTGAAGAAAAGAAAGAAAGTCATGATGAAAATCATGACTAACTCATCTTCATCCATAGGAGAATCCATAATTTCAGTATTATGAATCTCATCATTTAAGCTCACGTGATCAAGACAAATCCCGGGTGTGTCATGATCAAAGTAGAAGTTATCATACTCCGGCGGAGATATGATATGAGTGAGTTCACCGGCGAACTCCTCGTGAAGAGAATCAATCACAAGATGTAAATCTGTGAATTCTTGTTCCACTATAGACTCATCACTATCCTCAATCTGAGTATCAAAGAGTGGATTCTCAGAAATTAAAGTGAATTCAGAGTCGAATTCAAATAGAGGATTTGTGAAAGTAACTTTGAATGTTTCGGGAACAAAGTGATCAACATTCTCTATTGGACTGTTAGGGTGAGAAGTGAGTGAACGATCATTATAAGGGAGACTTTCAATCTCTCCCAGATCGGCTTCAAAATCAAAGAGAACATCGTCACTTTCTGATGAAAGTGGATTGATGTGAGTGAGTTCATCGGTGAAATCCTCAAGAAGATGATCAGCATCAGATTGTGGAAGTGATGCCTCAACATACTCGATGTCTCCATATGATGCACAATCTTCGCTACAATTGGAGAAAGTTTCAAAATGATCTTTTGAACACTCAAGAGGGGAAAGAGAATCACACATATGATCAGAAGTTCCCTGTGACTCTCTCGGGATTGGGACAAGGTTCTCAACACTAGACTTTATGAATTCGTCCGATTCCTTTTCAGGAACAGTGTCAAGATGCTCGTCCCCCATGTTTAGAGAGTGAGTGGGGGCTTCGGGTGTGATAGCAGTTGTTTGAGATGGAATCTCAACTGCTGGAATATCAACTGACTGAGGGAGTTGAGAAATAATATTCTTAAAAGGAATACTCTCCTCGTCATCATCATACATAGCTGTCTTAAGAAATTGGGAACGCCTTAGAGCTGCTTGCTCTAGGACTAATAATTCTTCCCTAGATTTGCGGGCCTCTCGTTCTTCGGCTAGCAATTCTCCCATGGTCTTTTCACCACTCACTTGATTCTTAGAGTTACGAATCATATCATCAAGTGTTTTCATTGCGGTTTCAAAATTTTGGGAAATTTCTTGAGACAACGGCTCAGGTGGAGTTTGAACCGTATGGTGCTGTGGAGGTTGGAAATTGTCAAAACCGGATGTATAGTAATTTTGATTCCACGGTTGACATTGAAGATTATTGTTAGGACCTCCACAATTCTCACAACAGTAAAACTGTTGAGTCTGGACTGGTGAATTATATGGATATTGGTCATAACCAAAGTTCTGAGCATCACCGGAAAACTGTTCATAGACAAACGTGTTTCCGGATTGACACTCAAATCCTTGGTGAGGACCTCCACAAAATTCACAGCAGTTATGTTGATTATATGAAGATAAGTCGGGCCGTGGTGGGTAATTAGAAAAGTTTGAGGGGTCGTTAAATGAGTTTGGATTAGAAATAAGAGTCTCATTCAATGTATGCAAGTTCTTCCTCTCAATCTCATTATATTTAAGTGCTCGCTCATAGTTATTAACCTCAACTATCATTGCATCAAACTCCTTTTCCATTTCTTTAATGTCTAAGTTCATTCCCTTTTTTAGACTTTCAAAATGATCTTTTAGTTGTTTAAAGAAAGGCATGACTTCAGTTAAATAACATTCTTTCGTCTTCTCAAAACCCCTTTCCCCTTCAGTTATACCAATGGGTGTGATCCTTTTCTTACAAGTTTTCTCAAAATCAACAAATAGTTGAAAAATAACATATTGACTGATTAAGGTCTTACTTTTAGTGGCAATAGTCCTAGGAACTAAATGCATTGGTGTATTGGGAGGATACACAGTTGCTGAAGGCATTTTCCTAAAGGGGGGTTAGTTACAACAAGATTCTCTGTTTTTTGCTTATCTAAATCCTTTTTCCAGAACACTTGTTCGGGTGTTAACAACGTCTGAGGCTTAAACATGTTCAAGGAAATCCAATTCTCCTTCTTGTAATCATGGGGTGTGATATTTATTTTCTTCTCTTTACATTTAGGATCATCTAGTTTCTTTTTCATCTTTTCCCTAGTGACTTCATCTGATTTCTTATCTTCCTCAGTGCACTCAATGCAAATAGGTTTCTGTCTAGGCTTAAGTATTTCATTGCCATCATAAAGAACTTTATGAGCATTTCTAGCCTTCTTAATGACCTCTGGATTTGGTTCCTCAACAAGGGGAATGCTATGCTTATCGCTTAAGACTCTATGCATAGTGATTAAGTGAGCAGTCTGAATGGTATTTCCTTGTACGTACAACTTATTTTCAAGCTTGTTCTTCAAGGTTTTTAGATTAGAAAAATCATTCAAAAGTTTTGATTCCTTAACACTGAATTCTTGCTTAAGCATTTTAACATTTTCTTGAAGTTCTTGTTTTTGCTTAGCAGTTTTAGAAAGCTTATCTTGTAAGGAGTTTAACTCTTGTTTCAATACTTCTTCTCTAAACCTACTTTTTCTAATAGTTGTACACATTTGGTCATCCATTTCCTGCTCACGGTAGGTTAATTCAAACTTAGCACGTTGTTCATAAATAGCAACACGTTCTTTATAAGCATTAAGTTCAGAAATGACAGAATCATCAGGGGCACATGCAGTGTATTCGTCAAAAGCATAGTTGATTGGTGCAAAACCGTCAAGTTTTCTCACGCAGGCTAGCCACTTGTGAATGACCAGCCGTAAGGAACTTAAAACAGCTCAAACACCAATTGCAATTTAGATCAGGAGAATACAGTGGATTCCCGGGTCGTTAAGTCCCACGGAGGATGACTGGTGTTTAACACAATCAGATGTCGAATAACCACTAAGGATAGTGATCAGTAAGGATTTTGAGTTATTTATAAACTACAGGGGCTTAAATGCAAATTAAAGGAAATTAAAAAGATTAACTATATTAAATAAACGCTATCACTATTTTTAAACTGATGTTTTTGTTTTTTATGTTTTTATAAAACTTAATTTAAAACTACGTGACGTACAAATAAAAACGTGAAACTTACACAATATTAATCCTAAAAATATGAAAATGATATTTTTACAAACCTAATGATATAAGAAAATTTTAAGAAAAAGAAAATTATTTTTATAACTATCTATCTAATTATTATTAATTAAAAACTATTTTTAACTAATTAATAATAACCTAAATTACAAGAAAATAGGAAATAAAGCTAGAAAAATAAAATTATGACTTGGAAAAATCTAAAATAACAAAAAAGAATTTTCAAAACTATTTTTATATTTTTCTGATTATTTTTCTATTTTTTTATGAATTTTAAACTATTAAAAACTAATTAAATTACTAAAAATTACAAAATAAACTATGAAAAATCTGGAAAATTACTTTTTTTACTTTTTATATTAATCTAAACTTAAGAAAAATGAAAAATTATTTTTTTGAACTTTTTCTGATTTAATTGTATTAAAAGCTATTTAAAATTACCTAAAAACTGTTTTTAATTAAGAAAAATAGCAAACAGTGTTGGAAAATTATGAAAATTGCAGGAAAAGTCTAAAATAATATTAGGAAACTAGGAAAAATGGAAAAACAGTAGGTTATGTGGAAAAAAATGCAACTGCTATTGGAAGTGCTTATAAATAAGTACTTAGAATAAGCCAAACACCACAATAAGCTACCAACTTTTCACAGAAGCTCTAAAATGCTAAAAGAACTAAAATGAAGCAAGAAACAATAAGCCTTAACCTCTGGATTACAAGCTTAGACAGATTTGATGTATTGAGCTAAGTTGCTAAAACAGATTCTGAGTGCTACTTTGAGCTTAAGCACTTGCTTATCAATAAGCTTAAATTGAAAAACAAAAGTTGGGGACTAAAGAAGACCTGGCTAAGAACCCTTAAACCAAAAATGAGCCAAAGATAAGCTCTTATGAGCTCTGTGCAACCTATGCAAGAGCTGAGAAAAACTCAGTCAAAGCTGAGTTTGATGAACAGGGCAACTGAGCCATGTTTGACAAGCTCTGTTGGAGCTTTTAGAAAATTTCTAAAATTTAACAAAAATCATGATAAGTAATTTGACCAGTTGAAGTTCTTAATCCCAGAGTTTCACTTGATTTGGTTCAGAAA